>CM067223.1:63474824-63616755 GCA_034190945.1 Octodonta nipae
TTAGCAAGTTTGGCGCCCACGTAGCAGTTTTTGACACTAGCAACACTCCGTGTGGGGACCGATTTTTTTTTCGGCCATACACAGTTTTAAACTCAAGTACTGTAGGTTTCTATTTATTTATTTGGTTCATATTAGCATTTTCAAACCATTGACTGGTACTTTTAAGATTAATAATTTTTATTGCGCTGA
The DNA here is from genome assembly GCA_034190945.1 of Octodonta nipae. Lineage (NCBI taxonomy): Eukaryota > Metazoa > Arthropoda > Insecta > Coleoptera > Chrysomelidae > Octodonta > Octodonta nipae. The sequence goes on from CM067223.1 coordinate 63,475,014, forward strand.
TTTATTGATATTTATCTAGATATTGGCATTAGTTGAACATTTTCTGCCATGTATTAATATTGTTGATATTGTATTTGTTTTATCATTTCATTTATTTATATATTGTTCAAGACAACAACAAACTTGATTCGGCCAAGCGTTATTAGGGTGAATCATTTGCAATTTGATGGAAAGAGTTTAGTTGATTTTAGAAATTTCGTTATTATGGCTTTGAGGAAAATGCAGGTGAAGTGGTTGAATCAGGAAGAGTTAAGAGAAATGCGGTGACTCTGTCAGTTGCCTGCCATACCCATTTTCTCCAGAAGAAGATTTGGCTGCTGTGGAGAGAAGTTGGAAGATCTTAGCCCAGGTGCAGTCATTCAAGGAATCCACCACGAGTAATGCTTTTAGCAAGCTCCAAAGTAAAATCTCTCACTTATTGGGTAGAATAGATAACTTGCCTGTCGAGGCCACCCGTAGACCTGTTGTGTTATCTGAAGCGTTGTTACTGTTGGATCGATTGTATGCCAACAGCGTAAAGGGCTCTTCTGATCAAGATCAAGTTGAACCGCCTCAAGTTAGTTTCTTCCACCGCTACCCGGTGCGGCAAATTTTACACAGTTCGCACAAACCATTCCTCCGTCTCGTAGGTCATCGAGTGTGTCCCCAAATGCTAATCAGGGTAGTTCCCTTTCATTTAAACCTGTTCCCCCTAGTAAATGGAACCTTAAATTTTCTGGTGACCGGAGAGGTCTTTCGTTAAGTGCTTTTCTGGAAAGAGTAGAAGAGTTAAGGGTTGCAAGGCATGTAACTAAGAATGATCTTTTACAGTTTGGTATTGATTTATTTGATGGCAGGGCTTATCAGTTCTACTTGGCCTATCGTGATGAGGTTAGTACTTGGGATGAGTTCACGGATTTGCTGAGGAAAGCATACCTTTCTTCCACCTACAATGAAAAGCTTTTCGATGAGATTCGCAAGAGAACTCAAGGACCTGATGAGTCGATGGGAACCTATCTTGCTATCATGTTGGGGTATTTCAATAGATTGACTTGCTCAGTTTCTGAGGAGACCAAACTAAAAATTCTGATGAGGAATATTGCTCCATTTTATCAGAACCAGTTGGCTTTGGTAGACATTAATTCTATTTCTCAGCTGAAAGAGTTAGGCAAGCGTCTGGAAGCGCGGAAGGAATTTCTGGAGAGTTATTCCGCACCTTCTAGGAAGACAAGTGTTCTGGAACCGGATTTGGCATATATGAGGCAGACGTGGCTAGTGTTAGTGGATCGTCGTCGTCTCGGAGTAGTAATCGAGATCGTTTTAGGGATATTGTTTGTTTTAGGTGTAACCAAGCAGGACATCGCGCTGTTGGATGTGCTGTGGTTCGGGGTAAATTCTGTTATAAATGTAAAAAAGAGGGTGTTACTCTGAAAACATGTAATGGCTGTAATCGTAATTCTCAGGGAAACGGCTTGACGCGCGACTAGGTGATTGGTGTAGTCGTGTTGGTGAGCAGACCCCAATCAACAAATTTCAAGGTGTTTTGGACTACATCTTAGAGAATGCCGTTGGCGATGAGAGGCCTTACCTGCCGGTGAACATTTTAGGTAAAGTTGTTCTAGGACTTTGGATTCTGGGGCATCAAGGACAATCATTGGTAATCAGGGTTTAGGGATTGTTAAGGACCTTGGATTGTCTGTTTATTACAACAGAGTAGTTAGTTGTACTGTGGCAAATGGCAATAAATGCAGTAGTGTGGGTAGTGTACAGTTACCTTTGTCTTTAAGGGACAACTTTAGACTAATAGAAGTCTTGGTTGTTCCTGAACTTCCCCATGTACTCACCCTTGGAGCAGATTTTGGAGAGATATGGGTATAGTTCCTGATTTAAGGCGTAATGAATGGCATTTTTCTCGTGAACCTGTTGGAGTTGATACGATAAGTCATGTTTCTGATCAGACTGTACTTAGTCTTCTAGAGCGGTCCAGACTTCAGGCAATAGTGGATCGTAACGTGGCGTTGATGGGTGATCAATTAGGTTGTACAGACAGGACGGAACATGTTATTGTGACCAATAGCGAACCGATTAAGCAGCGATATTATAGGGTGAATCCTGTAATTCAAAAGGAAATTGACAAGCAATTAGAGGAAATGTTGCGACTTGGTGTAGTAGAGCCGTCAACTAGTCCTTGGTCTTCTCCCACTCTCTTAGTTAAGAAGAAGGACGGGTCATATCGCTTTTGCGTTGATTTTAGGAAGTTAAATTCTGTCACGGTCCGCGATAGTTATCCACTTCCAAGGGTCTCGGACATATTAGATAAGCTTAGGGATGCTAAGTATCTATCTTCCCTAGATGTTAGGTCTGCCTTTTGGCAAATCAAAATGGCCGATGATTCTAAAGCCTATACAGCTTTCTCAGTGCCTAATAGAGGATTATTTCAGTTTTGTCGTATGCCTTTTGGGTTGCATAACGCTCCAGCTCGTTGGCAAAGGCTGATAGATCAAGTTTTAGGGAATGATCTTGAACCTTACGTTTTTGTTTATTTAGATGATGTAGTGGTGGTAAGTCAGACATTTGAACAACACTTAACTCTTTTGGATGAAGGCTTCCGTCGTCTTAGGGAAGCCAACATTATACTCTAGTCCGGAGAAATGTCAATTTTGTAAACCCGAGATGAAATATTTAGGATACGTTGTTGACAGGAATGGACTTTATGTCGACTCAGACAAAGTGAAGGCGATGTGAGAGATTCCCCGCCAACCAATGTCAGGGAGGTACGTCGGATTGTCGGGACATTTTCATGGTATAGGAGATTTGTGCCAGATTTTTCAACAATTATCGCACCAATTGCAGCCTTGCTTAAGAAAAATAGTAGATTTGTGTGGACGGAAGAATGTGCAAATTCTTTCAGGGTTATTAGGGAGTATTTAGTCTCCGCCCCTATTCTTAGCTGTCCGGATTATTCTAGACCGTTTGTTATCCAGACAGATGCTTCTGGTTATGGGATAGGTGCCGTGTTGTTACAACCATATGAAGACGGTGACCGTGTGATTTGTTACCTTAGTAGGTCCCTTACCAGTCAAGAACGTGTTTATTCAACTACCGAGAGGGAATGTCTTGCCGTGATTTGGGCCCTTGAAAAGCTGAGACCTTATATTGAGGGTGTAGAGGTTACGGTGATTACCGACCATTATAGTTTGTGTTGGTTGCATAATTTGAAGGATTTATCAGGTAGACTTGCTCGTTAGGCTGTAAGACTCCAGCAGTTTTGTTTTAAGATTATACATCGTAAGGGCAAAGATCTCGTTCTACCAGACACTCTTTCTCGTAGTGTTCCCGTAATTGACTACGTTGATTCCAGCAATATGGATTTCTTGTTGTCGAAGCCGATTACAGATAAATGGTATGTAGCCATGTTAGACCGCGTTAGGAAGAAACCGACTTCGGGTAATTGTCTCTGCTCATGAAACCCCAACTTCAGGACACTGCGGGGTGTATAAAACGTTCGCTCGTGTAGCTGAAAAATATTATTGGCCAAAGATGCGCTTTGACGTCGCTCGCTTTGTTCAACGTTGTCGAACTTGCGTGGCCCATAAAGTTTCACAAGAGATGCGCACTGATAAGTTAGCTTCGCATCCAAAACCCTCCAGGCCATGGGAAACAATATCTACTGATCTTGTAGGTCCTTTGCCAAAATCAAAACATGAAAATACATACATATTGGTGGTCACTGATTATCTGAGTAAGTTTCCTCTCATGTTTCCTTTAAGAAAAGCCACTGGGGACACAATAATTAAGAAAATAGAGTCGGAAGTGTTTCTTAAGTTTGGTGTACCTCGCGTCATTATTTGTGACAATGGACCACAATATAGAAGCCGACAATTCCTAAAACTTGCAAGAGACTATGAGTGTAAAATTAAATTTTGTGCCTCATATCACCCCGAGCCAATCCTACTGAGAGAATAAACCGAACTCTAAAGACTATGTTATCTATTTACTCTTCCGACAATCACCAGCGTTGGGATGAGAATCTTGACAAAATAGCTTGTGCAATACGCACATCCAAACATGAGGTCAGTAAAGTGACTCCGTTTTTCGTGAATTTTGGTAGAAACATGATGTTGACAGGTTCTGACTATGTCGCAGCTGAGCTTGTTGGAACAGAAGATGGTAAACAAACTGGCGAGAGTAGTCGTAACTTAGCCTTCAGAAAGATGTTCTCCGAGGTGCAGAAGAGATTAGAGGAAGCATCTAAGAAGACCTGTAACCGTTATAACTTGAGATGTAGGCAGATAGAATACTATCCTAACCAACCAGTATGGAGGCGAAACTTTGTGTTATCCGATGCAGCTAAACACTTTACACAGAAATTGGCTCCTCGGTATATTGGACCATTTTACATTAAAAGGAAGCTTTCTCCTTGGACATACGAGCTTCGCGATGAACAGGGTAATTCTAGGGGCATTTGGCATGCCAAAGATCTTACGCAGGATCCTGGCGACGATTAGCTTGTCTACTTGTTTGTGAAATTTTGGGAAAATTTCTTCAAGCAAGGGGGGGGGGATTGTTACGTTATATTTTAGCCTTAGCTACTCAGTATAATTGAACGCGTTTAAGACCGGTCAAAATATTGCTTTTATTCGTCCGTCCGGTTAGCGATCGATAAGCTACTGATTGCGTTCCGATTTTGCCTTATTATTATATTTGGTTCTGATTTATTTTTGAAGGATGTTTGAATTCGACCTGTGGAGACGAAGTGATTTATCGAATATTTCGTGTTTGGCATTGTGTGTTGCTTGACAGTTGTCATTGTCGTCGACAAGGCGGGATGTGATGTGCGTGTAGAAAATTGTGTGAGGTTAACTGGAGAAGTCGTGCAGTTGTTTTTAACGGATTTTCCACTAGTATACTGGCTTTTGATAAGCCATCCGAGTTCGGGAGTTATATGGAAATCCCTACATTGTGTTCCAGCATATTGTAGTACTGTTGATTAGTTGCTGGGATACTTCTCTCATTGAGGATATGAAAACTTCTGTCTTCTGTTGTTGCGTAATTCTTCAGAGTGGTCATGGTATTTGGGGCCACCCTCACAATGAAACCTTTGGTATAAGATAGGGATAGGATTTGGTTGATAGGGGTTCTCTTCTTTCTTCTCCTTCGTTCTTTTTCTACTGTTGTCGAATTTCTTCCATTTGTTTTTGTTTCTACGTGCGGCGTTCCTGTTTTTGTTCTCCATCCAGTGAGATTGGGGTTATATTTTACTGTTCTGTTACGACACTAGAACACAGACCTGGTTTGGCATTATGGTATCATGCCGATCATGGACTTAGCATGCAGATGAACTAGTTGATGGTGCATACACGAACACTGTATTTCTGGTATTTCTATCATCAGAGTTCCAGTGGTGGAGTGAGTGCAAGGGACTCTAACTTCAGCTTCAGCTGTGGTTTCAGATAAGTGACAATTTGTGTATCTGGTTACTGTTTCATTATCAGTTATTTTTACAATAATAATATAAATCTTCGTATTTGATTTGAAATTAATAAAATAGAATTTGTTAACCGAAAGTAAAGACCATTAGCCTACTATCGGGTTTATTATTATTATTTTGATCGATTGCACTTACCCTCGAGCTCGAGTGTAGTAGTATAGATGACACCAACGTCGGAATTCTGAATTTTATTGAATGATAAATATCAGGTAATTATGATCGGTTCCCATTAATGTAGTATTTGATATTGACGATTTATTTAAATATTCTTTTGATTAGAATTATTGTATTAGAGAAATATTTAAATATTTGTATCCAGGTTATTCAGGATCTCACATGTTTATATGTACAGTTTGAATCTCTGTCCTTAAGTGTATATTTGTTTCACTTAGGTATATTTAGCTTAAACATTCTAAGACTGTTTTGCATTAATAGAGTGCCCTATGGAATATTTTAGCGCCTTGTACTAGTCTGTTCGCGCAAATTAAACTTATATTTTGGAACTGTGGTATGCTTATTATTCCTTTGGTTACAACATTTATTTATTTATATTTAGAAATTTAGCGCCCCAAATTAGCAAAAATTACTACAGCAGATATTTTAGAACGGGTAGGTGTCCTGATTATGTGTATTTAGAAGGTATAGGGGAATCTACCTGGCGCCCTTATTTTTTCTCTTTATTTATATTTATCCGCCAAGTAAAATCTGGCATATACGTTCAAATAAAACGAACCCCCCCGTCTTCACTGAGACTACCGGACATACCTTCTTCTGCCCTTAGCATAACTAGGTAGGGTAGAGATTTGGTGTCACGTAACATTTTGGTGTGGCATTTTAGCATCAACGTGTGGCCTGGCAAGCTTAGCTTTTATTCAAAATTCGGAATATGCCAATGTAACATGTTTCGATTTGAAAAAAATCCAACTGATATATAAGTGTAATTTTACAGGGTGTTCCATATATAGGATAGGTAGAATTAAATGGATTTAAAAAATCTTCTAAAGATAGGTATATTAGGTGACCCGTAAGTAGTTGCATATCTACAACGTGGTTGAAATATGGGCGAAATTATATGGGGTGGTTCAAAAAAGATGTATTGAGTGGACCGTAAACAGTTGTATATATCAGGTGGTTGAAAAACAAAGTCAAGTTATCGTTACACAGTATGATTCAAACAAGGATAGAAAAGTTGCGAAAGAAGAATGGTTTAAATGAAGTGTGGAGAGAAATTATATTTTACACTGTGCTTCAAAAATTATGAGGTACGGTAAAGTTTACGAAGTGGCCCAAAAACTATCTGAAATAATTGTTATATAACGTGTAGGGTGGAGTAGAACTATAGTGCGGTAATTAAAAAATGATATATATGGTGACAAATAAACATCAGCATATACAGAATGGTTACACTATAGGGTGAAGCCGACTTACGCTTATACAAGGTGGTTCCAAAAAATGTTAAATAAAATTGTTATATAATTTGGACCATAAGCACTTGCAGTTTGTGTTAAATGTATTCGGGATTAGTAGATTTATAGTTATGTTAGGTGGTTATCTAAAGTAGAACCCAAATGCATTGCATAGGGCATATGTGACAGTAGGGCCCAAAAGGGCTGTGGAGAATTCCATAGAGCTTGGAGATTACCTGTATTTTTAGTCTTAGATCATTTACCATCTAGATATAGCCTGTCAAGCATAAAATCATGGCAACGCTAGAAAGAGAGGGCAATAGAGACAGTAAGAGGCTATTTCACTTAGTGGGTGGATGGTCGGTGGACGCAGCAATGAACAACATGCTTTATTGGAAGCAGCTCCCAACCGAGTGAAATAGCCTCTTGCCCTCTCTATTGCCCTCTCACTCCTTAGTCTTACACGACATTTGTGCACTGCAGGCTATCTCTAGAAAGTAAATGCTGTAAGGTTTTAGTACTCTAAGTTATATATTCAAGTAATCAATTAATTACTTTCCTATTATCAAGAAAACAGTGTTTTATGTCGATTTGTGATGTTTGTAATATGTGTCAGATTACCACAGTCACACAAAAGAAATTTAAACGAGTACTTCCTAAAAAGTGGCGTGCTCTATAACAAACCGTCAAAACATTCTGTCCCCTAAAATTGCTACCATTTAATTTAACATTAACGTTCGGACTCCCTGTATCTATACTTCGTGTATCTGTGGTTCATTGGTTTGAGTTCAGCAGATACAAACTGTTTGTAAACGTTTGCTAAGTTTCATGTTTTGTGCTGCACGTTTCATGTTTGTTTTGCAGCACAAAACATGAAACTTAAGCACGTTTACAAAGTTTTATGTATCTGCCTGAACTGTGGTTCATTGCAAGGAAAATTAAAAGGATATGTTGATGTTGGATGTTGAGATTTTTGGAATTCCATATTCCGATTTTGGATCTCAATTTATTTAAAAAATGGTAAAATGTTGCATTCCTTTTTGCACAGGAAATGGAACTTTCAGAGTTCCAAAGGATGAAAAACGAAAGACATTATGGAGCTAGCAATAGGTAATGGTTTTCGATCATCGGCGTCGTCGAGGATATGTAGTCAGCATTTTAAAGATGATGAGGTTCTAAGAAAACGGGAAAGCTATTATTCAGGTAAAATATAAATTAACGCCAAAATCGATTCCTTCTTGCCTGAAACTTACAATTATTTTAAGGACTTATCAATACAAAAACATTTTTAAAACCGAATGCTGTACCATCGTTAATGTTAAATTTGAATAAACACTCTAAGCGAAGCTCAAACAAAAAATTACCAAGGAAGGGCTCAAAATCAAAAACATTGAATTCAAAAAAATCTACAAAGGTATCCATTACACAGTCAATTGCAAGTATTGGTTCTGTTGCCAGTATAGAAGATTCTGACCCAGTTATTCATGAATCATTACAACAATCTTCTGAAGTAAATAGGCCATTAAGGCAATATATAAAAGAATCAATTCAAATTCCAAAGATTTACAGAACTGTAGGAACACAAATGGGAATTAGCCATTTGTCAGTTCATACATTGTCTCACAGAGATGATGTTATAGATTATTATACAGGATTAGAAAGATATGCCACATTTTGTATGGTTTATTCCACAGTGGAACACCATATAAATGAAATTATGGATAACAAACAGTATGTCACCCATTTATCAGCTGAAGACATGATGTTTTTAACTCTTATAAAATTAAGACAGAATAGCCCTGACTTTGAACTTAGTCTACTGTTTGGAGTAAGTGAATTAGTGGTATCAGACATTTTCCATTCTTGGATTTATTTTTTACATCAGAGATGGTCTCAATTTGACACCTGGCCATCTGAAGAAATTATTAATTTTTATATGTCTGAACAGTTTCAGTATGCATACTCAAGTTCTATTGAACATACAACAGAAATACCAATCTCTGAACCCTTTAATTCAAGTTCAATGAAAGTCACATCTAGTGACAAACTTTCAAGTTTTGTTGAAGAGGATGGACAAAGTGATCAAAAACCTAATATACAAGAAATTCACATCCAAAAGTCTGAAGAGTTACCTTCAGAACAGTTAGAAACATTCACTAACTTGACCAAAATCTACAAAATATTGCAACCACCTATGAAGCCCAGATATATTAATATTGCAACTGAATTTTTTCAGTATGTCTTATGTTGTGTAATTTTAAAGATAATATATTATAATGTTTAAGACATAATGTGTCTTTAAATACAATAAGCAGATTATTTTTTAACCTTGCCTCAATTTGTAGGGGTTCAAAATTGAGTTCATATACAGGGTGTTTCGTAGACAGTTCACCAAACATGGAGGGCAGATAGGTGGGCTTATGTGTGATATGTAGCCCATACAACAACTATATAGCTTATGGTTTTTGTTTTTTTATTTTTTTCTTAATTCTCAGATTTTTACATTTAAATTATTGTATCTTCACCAAATAAACTTAAATCTAATCTATGATGTTTGTTTGCTGTTCTGCATTTGATATTTGACACAAATAATTGGTTGACAAAATAATATGAGTACAGAAAGACAAAGTTCCATAAAACAGTCATTAACTTAACACTTTTACACATTACAAAAAAATAAGAAGCACATTGAGAACTTTGAATCTCAAATGCCTACAAAAACTTCTCTACTTCAACCCCTTTCCAAAGATATATCACATGTATTGGAAAGTAATTAGTAAAATTATTACTAACTTAAAAGGTTAGAACTACAAAAAATAAAACATACATCAAGTTGCAATAATTTGTTATAAAACGTTCAAACTGGCTTCTACCACTATATACTGATGTATTTGCGACACCTTTTTCTGACTGCTACAGTCATAGTTTCTAGTCGCATCTGATCACACATTGTTTCAAAGCAACTTAAGACTCTTTTTAGTAACTGCTCCTTGGTTTCTATTTCTCTCTCTTAAACGGGTTGCTTGGCCAGTCGCCATACAAAAAACGTCAAAGCTAGTCAGAACTGGGGACCTTGAAGGCCAGAGTATATGCGTATATGTCTAGATCTCTCAATCCACGCGTTTGAGAATGAATTGTTCAGGAGCTCTCTGACAGTTTGCCTATAACGTGCTGGACAGCCATTTTATTTGAATATTATTTTGCTGTTTTCCAATGGTATTTCATCTAATACGATCGATAAATCTTTCTTAAAAAGTCATTTACTAGATAGAAATAGAAACCAAGGAGCAGTTAAGAGAAAGAATCAATGTTGCATTACAAACAATGCAGGATCGACTTTATGAAATCCCATTGAAAGGCAGACCAATAACATTCAAGTCCCGCACATTATAGGGAAACTGTCAGATAGCTATTGGACAATTCATTCCCAAGCACGTGCATTGAGAAAGCTGGCCTGCAAGGTCCTCAGATCTCACTCAATTTGATTGTTTTGAATGGGGCCTGCCAAGCAACTCATTTACGAGAGAGAAATAGAAACCAAGGAACAGTTAAGAGAATGAATGAATGTTGCTTTTCAAACAATAGGTATGGGATGAGATATGACTAGAGTCTATGACTGTAGCAGTCTGAAGAAAGTGTCGCGATTGCATCCGTACTGGTGGAATGCAGTTTGAACAAAATTTATAACAAATTATTACAACTTGATGTATGTTTTATTTTTTGTAGTTCTAACCTTGTACTTTCTTATGGAACCTCGCTATATGGGAACTCATATAATTTTCATCATCATCATAGATTAGATTTAAGTTTATTTGGTGAAGATACTGTGAAAAATAAAAAAGTTAAAAAGCTTACATGAAAAAACTGGGAATTAAGAAAGACAATTAAAAGAATTAAAAACCGTAAGCTATGTAGATGTTATATGGGCTACAGAATATAGCACATGAGCCCACCTATCCGCCCTCCAAGTTTGGCGAACCGTCTACAAAACACCCTTTATATATACTCACAAATGTTTTAATTGAAAGAAAATCATAACTCAAAATAACTTAAAGCTTTGAAGATAATTTGGAAGTCAGGGAAAATTGTTTTTAGGTAATCAAGAGTAAAACAGGCAAATCCATATATGAGATAGGCATTAGTCACTTCTATGTTTAGTGTACTGCTTGCATGTGTTCAGAGACATTCAGAGCATTGCAAATTATTTTCAGAACAGTGCTTGTAAAATCACTTTTATTATTAATTGTCTTTCATTATTTTTTGCAAGAAAAATTTGTAGGTATAATCATGTCGATTATTACAGATTAAGTTTTTGGATAGTGTTCTGTGTGACAATACCTACATGGTATTTTATGTTTTTAAATCCTGATTAAGACTTAGCTAATCAAGATATAAATCCTTATATTTAAAAAAAAATTGTCTATGGACATTGAGTAAGATACCTCACATCCTGTTCAACTTATTTACATCCTGTTTTCTTGATGCGCTTTGCTAAGCAGAGTTTAGTCCACCAATTTTTGAAAATAGGAACGTAATGAAGTTTTTGTCAGGAATTGTAAGGATATTGACTTCATAAGTAATAATCAAGTGGCGTGACTTGTTTAGTGTGATGGCTCTGTGGAAAAAATCCCTACATTCTAATTTAAAAGTTTATGTGAACCTAATGTGCTCTTGTCACTGTCAATCCACAATATATATACCTTCAAGTTTCTAAGTGAAACATTAAGTTCTGCATGTTCAATAAAGTTGTTACAAGTAGAAAACAATAATCTGACTTCAGCTGACTTAAAATAAAAATCGTTTAGAAACCACGTGCAATCAATTGCTATTTTCAGACATCTCCTTTTTTATCTGATTTAAGGTACAATAGTGAATATTTTAGCGTGTCCTTGTCTCTCTCTCTTTCTCCCTTTCTAATTTGTATTCTTGACCTATATTTTCCAAATATATTTAAACTTTTTTATTTGTTTTATTATTTGGACCACTTTCAACAAGTGTAACTCTAATTCACTCATTATTGCATCCACACTGTATATGCTTTTGTGTATTGGTTAGCGCTATATAACTTATTTGTCTATCATTTTCTGAATAACCTTGTATAACTATAATACAGCTCCACACAATATTGCAATGGTCCTGACCACCCTGCATAAGTAGAAGTCCGCTCAACACTATTGATTGTTTCTATTTTTTCATTGTTTACATTATTTCTGTATACTAATAATTTTACTTCGCCTCCTATGTCTAGTATTCCATTTATGCAACTGCTCATAACAAAATTCACATTTTTTAACCACATTTTATGACTATAATTTCACTCTACCATTCAGCTTCTAAATTTTTTTGAACCAATGTCTATAATTATATTATACCCCATCCTATAATACAAATATCCTAACTGCTTATGCTTATATAACAAATTTGTGAGTCATCCTGAATAACAATAATTTTATTCCACACTTACTTCAAACACCTTGTATAAACAACTACTTATGTTCTACAATATATACCTTTTTTCAATCGCCCTGTATAACTAATTCTACTCCACCATATATTTCAACCAGCCTGTATATTCAACTACTAACATTTTTGAAGCCTTCTGTATAACTGTATTTATACTCCATCTTCAATTTGACATTTACCATGATCTTTACAGTTTTTTGTATATTTTTTCCGATTTTCAGAAAAATGGTAGATTTTACATTATAGAAAAATATTCGGAATTGCTTGAGGTTCCATACAGAACTGTAGAAACCTATTATTTTGTATGTAGTCTATCTGGAAAGAAGATTTCGCACTTAAATATCATTTTGAACATATCAAAATTCTATTTGCTAGTCTAATATAATGAATATTCCTAATTAGATTTAACATCTCAATCATATGGATTCTAGATGGACGTAACCCGTGAGAATGTATTTGTTTCTGTTGTAGTCCATTTTGAATTATGAAAATTACTCATATAACCTAATACACAATAAAAAAAATCCATGATCTGTAAGTTTTTTTTTTCTATTTGTAAAAGCTATATTGAAAAAAATAGAAACTGCTACGGGTATATATGTGGATTGACAGCGACACAAACCCATTAGGTTCCCATACACTTTTTTATTCTTTTTTATCTTTTTCTCAGGGAGTTTATCTACAGAAATTTCTTTCTTCCAGCCTCAGTACAGTATACTGTTCCAGTCAGGGGAAATCCTATGTAATACTTCCATTATATATTGGAAGTTATGTCTCTTCAGTGGGCAACAGCTTTAAGCAATGAAGTTTAGGCCTTAGCCGCTATTAACTTTTTTGATTTTCTATTCAATGACTAGAGTCAGTTGTAAATGGTTTGAAGCCATGACATTATAATATATTGAGTTACAGAATACTTCAGAAAGAATTAAAAGGATTATTCCTCAACATATTCCTAATGTAATTTCGAAAAGATTGTTGAGGAGGTCTTGAATTATTTTGTCTATTCATTGGGTTTTCTCTCCTCCAAATTTTTTCCTGTAACAGATAAGTATTTAAAAAATTGTATATGTAGAACAAAGTGTAGTAAGGCAATTTCGTAAAATTGCCCGGATTACTGGCTGTCTGTACAGAGATTCTTCCTCACAGTTTTTCTGAGAGAAAGAGATGTCTATACAATGATCAACCAGTATTCCTGTATATAAGTAATGTATTGTATATTGTGTAATACTTATCTGTGTATGGAGACGTTTCAACTCCGAGTCTGGAGTTCAAAATCAAAGCGAAAATTTTTTAGAAAAAACCTCGAAAACAACACTAAACGATTGACAACGACTCCAGACTCGGAGTTGAAACGTCTCCATACACAGATAAGTATTACACAATATACAATACATTACTTATATACAGGAATACTGTATCATGAATCATTTTATAGACATCTCTTTCTCTCAGAAAAACTGTAACGAAGAATCTCTGTACAGACAGCCAGTACAGGAAAAAATTTGGAGGAGAGAAAACCCAATGAATAGACAAAATATTCCTAATGTGCCTTATAAACAATATAATACGAGTTTCGTTATATTATAACGGTGCGATAGCATGAAGTTATTAAATGTTTTTTGTGACTGCAAATTGCTTTTTGCGTGACAGCGACTAAACATTCCGTTCTGACCTTAAGTTACAAAATACCTCTTGCATTAATCGACTGTTACTTAAATCAGAGGATATTATTTTCATTCATACTATTGGTTTAAAGAATTCCCTTTTCCTAGCTTTTAAGTTGTGGAAAGAGGCAATCGCCTCCTACCTCCATTAGACAGTACCTAGTTAAAAAATACAGGCCATTTCATAAATAAAATTCATTTTTCTAGTTTTCCCTGACTATAAGGTTCAACATTTTGCATTGTAATTATACTGATACCTTTAACATGTATGTATGAATTATTATTTAACTTGTAAACATATTTTTTGGAAACCAAAATTCCACCAATTGTTGGTAGTTCATGCAAAATTAATATTAGAGTATCTTTTTCCTTTCAACAAATTTCATTCAGTTTTAAAAATTGCCTATATATGAAAATTGGAATGGGAGGAAGCATTTGATTTAAAAAAACGCAAAGTACGTATGTAAATTTATATTTTAACAGTTAACTATGATAACTAAAATATTGCGTAGATATAAAATATTAATTATTCTTTTATTCCATTAAATAAATTGTTAATGGAAATTGAATAGTTATATATTTAATATGAAAGACTCACTTTTGGTAAATGTTTAGAACAATGTCACAACAAGTTTTACATATTTACTCATTATACATCACTTTGATCTTTAAAATTAAATGTTACGCTTTACAAGACAACGCATTATTCTACATATCCATCATTTTATTCTAGTTATTGTATACAAAACTACATCTGATATAGTATAATATACCAATACTCTATATAAAATAAACAATATTCTTTGTTATATATGTAATAAATGGAAAATTATTTAGTAGTATAGAGCTTTATTCTTATGAATATTTAGCAGCCCCAAAGAAAATATACTTATATATTTTGATTAGATTTATATTCATACAACCATGTTACACTATGTGTTCAACTGAGTATAAGAATATCTTGCTAACAAAGTAAACAGTTTAGTTGGTATCCTCAAACATCACATTCTACTGACAAGTTCTACAATGTCCCAGTGGCGAACCAGGATGTAATAATGAAAACTGACAACATATATTTGTGTGCAGAAAAACTTTAATATCTAAATGTGAAATGTTTCAAGTTTCACATCAGACTCAACCAAAATATGTATAATCAATTAAATACAAATACCAAAATGATAGGCTAGAAAAGTGTCACAAATTTCATAATGGAAACTAAATAAATCTTATAAAAAGTATTAGTTGACAAATATGTTAATGTTGGGTGAGTGTAAAAACTGAAGTTGACGATTTGATAATTTTGATAATATTCAAAAATTAAAAAATCTGATTAACATTATTTAAAACTAATTAATGAAATGGATTTCTTCCTAGTAACTCTGAACAAAACAATATCTTAAAAATAGGAAGTCTGTTTACTTATTTTCTGCCAGATGTCATATTCCTTGTCATTCCAAATACTACATTGTAGTTTGTTTCTACAGTATCAACAAGCTTAAATAAAATGTTATTTGTAATGAATTGATTATATTATAGTTTGATTTATGTATATATTAAAATATGGAATTATAAAGAAAAAGTAATTAGAGCAAACTATAATAGTTTGCTGATGGTACTGTGACTATATGGTTGATTCTAATTCATAATCTTTGTTTAGGATATTACACAGAATGAGATAAGACCAGCTGAACTAGTATAAAGTTTGATTAACTGACTTAATTTTTTTGTCTTAAATTATATGTCTTTTAGGCTAGCCATACACATTTTTTGAATTGATGATTATAAATTCTAGTTGTTGAAAGTTGGCAGCTGTTATTCGAGGTGTCCACTAGCAACTGATTAGAACTGCTTAGTATCAGTTTCAAAACGAAATGCAGAGAAATGTATGAATATATGAATTCTATTTTGCACAAACATGAGTCTACAGGAATATACTTTGTTGGAATTTTATATATAACAAAATAATTGGGTTCTTATAAGCAATAAATTGCTTAATTTTTTTTATAAAATTACTTGACAAAAGTTGTCAGTGTCTGGCTAGTTTTATTGTAGAAAACTTGAGGTTCTTACACTTTTAATCTTCACAAAGACTGACTTATATAATTTTCCACTTATATGTTTTTCATAAAGTAATAAAATATATTATCCAAAGGTTGCTCCACAATTAGTACACTTTTTTTCTCTTAATAATAAACAGCATAGAATACCTGCTGGAAAGAACAAAATAGCACAAAGAAGGCCAAGGCAAGTAAAATCTTCCTCAAGTAATCCAACTCTACAAGCTGGGCATGCACCTACAATAATCACTTCAGGTTCTGGAACAATAATTGTAGTTGTGTGTGTTGATCCATAGGATGGCACTCCATAAATATTTGGTGGCGGTATTGGAGGATTAGGAGGCTGAAAAGTGGTGTAGTGTTGGTGAACTCCTGCAAAATAAACGTTAAAATTTATACTTTTTAAAATGTAATCGATGAATATAGACTCATTCGTTGATATAATGTAATGTTGACATCACAGGTTGACATTTCAGTTGTTGACTTTGTCTGATAATTGTTTGAATACCTGGTAAAGGTTCCTGAGAATACGGTGGAGGCGGGTCTTTAGTATTCATAATTTCTAAATTTCAATATACAACTGTCAAGCAATCAATTCCAGTATTTATTTAGTAGAATAAAAACCGGCCATTTCAATTAGGTCAATTGTTGTTTTACCAGATCATATTACATTGACGTTTTTGACTTTGACAAAAAGTCAAAATTCAAACTGCTGTTTTTGTCAGATCATAGATTGCACATAGTCTATATATTCGATATGATAATGCCGTGGAGGGCGACACGTAACGGTTGATGTGAGAAGTGCACTTGTTAGCAAAAAATTGGTGCATTGGTTGTTTACAGCTGTAGGCAACCGTAGGAATATAAAGCTATCGCACATAAGGCTAGACCAGTGAGTAAATCCATATATTTACTTGATAGGCCAGGTCCATCATTTAACAGGTTGAATATTCAATCCACTCAGCAATCATTTAACAATATATGGCGCCGTGAGAATGGAGGGTAGCCTCCAAAAAAGTGAGGCAAACAATTTTAGCTTTGTTCCAACGGGATGGGAAACAGTTCATGTGACAATCACCGTCATGCGCATTCTAGAAAACCTGCCCCACTTCCCAACGTTCATCCTTAACACTTTAATACCCTCCTCACAAATGATTTTGACCAAATATGTGATGAAAGTACTTTGTTAACTATTTACTATGATTAACAATTGTAAGCAAAACAAAAAATGCTAGCATATTTACTTACTGAATATTTACACAAAGGCATTAAATTGAACAATGACAAATGACAATAAAATATTATAACATTCTTGAAAACCATGAATAATTTTTCGTAAGTGCTCTACACATTTCTTTAATTTAATTTAATTTCCATCTAATTGATAGTAAAAAGACTATCATTTTTGCCAACCATGCACACATGCAATAAGCAATCCATCATAAAATGCACACATGCAATAAGCAAATTTATTGCTCACATTTTCATAAAGGTGGATTATCAATTTTCGTGTTTCTTAAAATAATATATATATATATATATATATATATATATATATATATATATATATATATATATATATACTATATATATGTATATATATATATATATATATATATATATATATATATATTTGTTTTTAAGTTTTCGCGGGCACTAAATGTTTTAGGTGGTTTCCGGGAATTCATCCGCGTAGCTGATAACTGATCCCTGCCGGGATCGATGGTAAAATGACGACGTTTCGGCAGAGTCACATCTGCCATCTTCAGGTCGGTTCGCATAATTCTCATAGCGTTCTGCTTTCGCTTCTAG
This sequence comes from Octodonta nipae, assembly GCA_034190945.1. Classification (NCBI taxonomy): domain Eukaryota; kingdom Metazoa; phylum Arthropoda; class Insecta; order Coleoptera; family Chrysomelidae; genus Octodonta; species Octodonta nipae. Next base: position 63,492,886 of record CM067223.1, read on the forward strand.
TTACTCGAATACTAAGATTTTCAGAAGCGCTCGCGCTGTTATGTAGTTGCGGCTCGGCGCCTATTGGTTGGCACCGTGAACGGCTGCGTGTGATTGGCCCTGGGCGCTCAGTGGGCACGCCTCCCGCCTGCTGATGTTTTTTTATCTCCGGTTGAGTTGTTATTGGACGGGTCCGGGCCAGTACGGTGTTTAATAGAATTTTCCAACAATTCGCTAAGTTCTGAATTTCGTTGCGTGCGTTTAGACTGTGAGGCCTCTTTGCTATTTCAATTACCTCTCTTACGAGTGTTGATTTCGGGTGTTCTATATTTGCCAGTACTCTGGTGTTCTCAAAGTCTATTCGGTGTGACATCGTGGTGGCGTGTTCCGCAATGGATGTTGTTTTTTCCTGCTTTCTTACAGCGTTCTGGTGTTCATTAACAAGGCACTGTCTGATGAACACCTATTTTGTTTACGAGAACCAACGATACAAAGAAGTTGAAGGAGCTCCAATGGGATCGCCACTCTCACCAGTTATAGCGAACCTTTTTATGGAGAACTTTGCGGAGTTGGCACTAAGAACAACAACTCTTAAACCCAGTTTATGGTTGCGATATGTGGATGATACATTTCTGATTTGGCCTCATGGTAGGAACACCTCAATACTTTTTTAGACCACCTTAATGGCATCCATCACAAAATAAAATTCACCATGGAGGTTGAAGCCAACAATCAACTGCCATTCCTTGATGTTCTCATAAATAGGAAGGAAGATGGAACCCTTGGCCATACAGTATATAGGAAAGCAACTCACACCAACAGATACCTTCATGCTAATTCTCATCACCATCCAGCCCAACTACAAGCCGTCGTCAAGACTTTAGTAACCAGATCACAAAGACTAGCTGAACAGGATAACATCAAACAGGAAATGGACAGTTTAAAAACAGCTCTGAGACAAAACGGATTTACAGAACGAAATATACAAAGAGCCCTAAAGTCAAAACCGAGACAAACAGACGAGGAGCATGTCACACCAATAACCAAGGCTTATTTACCGTATGTCAAGGGGACCATGGACAGTATTGTAAGAATTCTACGGAGACACAATATCGATACTATTTTCAATACAGACAGAAAAATAAGCACGGTGTTGAGGACTCCGAAGACGAGGATCCCTTTAGAACAACAGGGAGTGTACGAGATTCCATGTGCAGACTGTCATAAAACCTATGTGGGGCAAACTAATAGAAGAATTCAAGCTAGACATAATGAACACCAGAACGCTGTAAGAAAGCAGGAAAAAACAACATCCATTGCGGGACACGCCACCACGATGTCACACCGAATAGACTTTGAGAACACCAGAGTACTGGCAAATATAGAACACCCGAAATCAAGACTCGTAAGAGAGGCAATTGAAAAGCGAAGAGGCCTCACAGTCTAAACGCACGCAATGAAATTCAGAACTTATCGAATTGTTGGAAAATTCTATTAAACCCCGTACCGGCCCGGACCCGTCCAATAACAACTCAACCGGAGATAAAAAATCATCAGCAGGCGGGAGGCGTGCCCACTGAGCGCCCAGGGCCAATCACAAGCAGCCGTTCACGGGGCCAACCAATAGGCGCCGAGCCGCGACTACATAACAGCGCGAGCGCTTCTGAAAATCTTAGTATTCGAGTAACTAGAAGCGAAAGCAGAATGTTACGAGAATTATGCGAACCGACCTGAAGAGGGCAGATGTGACTCTGCCGAAACGTCGTCATTTTACCATCGATCCCGGCAGGGATCAGTTATCAACTACGCGGATGAATTCCCGGAAACCACCTAAAACATATATATATATATATATATATATATATATATATATATATTTATTAACAATAAGAGACGTATAGAGAACTATTCTCAAAAGCTACTTAGGATTTTGCCCACAATCCGAAAATATGATGTAATCGCATTTGAATAATCTATATTAAAATTGGTTTTTGCAAGAAATGGCAACGTTTCACTTGTAAAATATTATTAAAAATTAGTCAGTGTTTATTATGACTAGCCACATAGTCTCAAGAAATTATGATGATGAGTTTTGTATTTAAGTGATTAGAATTTTTGTAGAGGTCTTGATAGATGTGCAGTGTAGCCCATTTGTATTCAGGTCATTCTGTACTCTGGTCGTTTTTTGTCACCAGGCAGGTTCATGAACTGTAGTTTTTTGAGTAAATATTGCCAGATCCCGACAAAATTCAAAGCCTAATACATTAGTTTCTTACAAAAACCTATTGGCAAATATTTTGGAAGAAATCAGTAAAGGTACGATTCTGCTCCACACGGCAGACAGCAGACGGCAACGGCAGACGGTAACAGCATATGCCGCGGCAGCACACGGCAATACTTTGCAGTATTAATTTGTATGAGACCGATTCCGACATATAACTGCAACTGTTTTGCTGCGAAGCGGCAGACTGCACTACCGTACAATCACAGTACTGCCGTTGCAGTTAGACATTATAAACGTGTTGTCAGATGAAAAAAAAAAAACGAAAATTTATTTCTTTTCTGGGAACGCCAGATGAAATTCTAAAGATAAATAACTCAAATTCTTCCAATTTGAAAGAAGCTTTGTTATTTCACATGATCTTTAGAATTTTTAGTGATACCCTGTATATATCAAATTTGCAGTAAATTCCTTAGGTACATCAGTTTGACTTTCAAACGTTAATGTCAAATTGTGATTACTAAATTTTGTATTAGGAATCCTTTTAATTTTTTAATTTCTTGTTTATTTGTGTTAATACCATTTAAAACGGGGTTTGATTTAGACCTTAATGCGTTTGAAGTTTTAAATATACAGACATTCAAGTCTATGTAGTGTTGTACCCAAAGAACATAGAAAAAAATCCTTGTTTATATTATAGCAAAAATCATAATTATAAAGATGCAAGTATTAAAAAAATATATTTCGAAAGAGATCTCTCAATAACTCAATAAAACCATTAAGTATATTTATATTATTTATTAAATAGTTATGCTATTCAGTACTTCAGTACGATTTACGATACTTCACCTACTTGGGAACAAAAAAATAATAATTTGTCTCGAATCACTAAACCTCCGGCATTAGCAAAACCACTAGCCTTCTTCTTCTTGCAATAAAACTTACAATATTTGATTATTTATGCTGTACATCGAAGAAAAGTTAGTAATGCTGCGACGCAACTGCAGTGCCTGCTGTCGGGTTCGGAATCTATACGACAACTGAAGCCCGACAGCGTTTTCTGTCGGCGGTCTGCCGTTGCCGTCTGCCGCGTGGATCGGAATCGTACCTTAAGGGGTAGTTACAAAATGGGCCAGTATAAAATGTCATGAATAAATTAGAAGTAATAATGATTTTATTGCCAAATTATAAATTCACATCAATGTAACTCTCATTTATTGGAAACGTATCCCACCCATGAAAAATAATTTTCAAAATAGCCCAAATCAGCCGAGAATTTACTCGTAGACACCCAGATAGACGAGCAGGGGCGGCTGTCCCTTAAGTGCACTCGTGCGCTGAACCACCAAATTTAATAAGCTTTTAATAAAATTAAAAATCAACACAAAATGTTTAATAAATATCATTTCAATAACAACGAATTTATCAAAAAACAATTTAAATTCTAATCCAAACTTGTATTAAGACTTGTTTTTAGCTTGAAAGAATATTTCACCGTGCATTTCGGCTAACGCAGGGTGAAACTTTTATAACTTCTGAGATACGATCAGATACGATGTAACACGCTTAGCGCGTGAGATAGAAGATAATAGCTTCGTGCGCCCTGACGAATTACCGTTTACAATGATTTTACGCGCAATGCGATTACCGGTTGCTTATCGGTTTTACGTCGTGTTGGAACACCTAATGCAAACTATATGGAGTAATGGACTGATTCTCGTACGCCGCATGGAGACACCGACCTGTGCTGATATTGACCGGACCTATCCGAACGTTTCAATAATTCAAATTTTTGTTTAAGTGATTTAATTAGTGGTTGCTTTGTTTTTGTCCTCGTAGTCTATGAAAGAATATTTAATATAAAGAGTGTGTGACTTAGGGTGGATCGAAAAAAGGCATTTTTCTCAGATCTTCTTCTAATAGCAGTCAAACTGCATCTGACGTCCTAACTGAAAAGTTTGCAAAAGATGTGTCCAATTGAATGAGAACTTCCGCTCGAACCTCGAGAAAATCCCTTTTTTGCATTTTTTGTAGATTTGTCCAATTTTTAATTGTTTTTCTCCAATAGTTATTGAAATATCCCCATAAAAATATTTTGCCCCGAGGGATCTCAACAAAAATACTATTACGAAAGTTATCTTTGCATATACTTAACCAAATAAAGGCCGTAAAATTTATTTCAGCTCATTCAAAAAGTTTTTTTAAGTTATTCAACTATTTTTTGGGTACTTTCAAAATTCCTGTAAATATAAACTTGTATTAAATTAGATCTACCAACTCTTGGATGCTTTACTTATGAAATGTCTTTCGATCGCAATAGAAAAACCACTAAGCAAAATTCTGCAGGAGGTTTGGTGAGACACCTTTTTCAATAACTATTAATGATTTAAAATAACGTTATGAATAATATTTTTATTTGAAAATATTATTATTTGTCTTTTTAGGAGTAAAATATTTCAACTGTTGTAACTTGGCGTTAAAATTAAAAAAAATGCAGTTTTTTATAATTAGGAGAAAGTGTGTTTGTTCTAGTTTTAGAGTAAGAATTAGATTCATATGCATTACTTGTTTAAAATATTAGTAATTTAATAATAAAAAAAATTAAATGTGGAACCATTCCTTTTGGATATTGAACCATAATTTTAATGAATGAAAACAAATTAACTGAGTTTTATCACTTATTAGGCTATGCCATTCTTAAAGATTATTATCAGTTCGTTCCTCTCTCAGCAGTTACTTCTTTTACCTTAGCAGATGCAGGTTTAATATCCTATCACGATAAATCCTTGATTTTAGTTAATAATAAAATTTGACGCGAAAAATGTACAGTTTAATATATCTTTGCACCAAGAATTTAATAAAAACCACGTTTCTTAAAAAACAGTATTTTTTGATGGGATAAAACGCAATAAACTACCAGAAAACCTAAACGTGCAACTAAAAAAGAAGATCATATACCTGTTTTATCCCGAACCAGAATAAAAAATGGAAGTGCAAAATATAGTTAAATTTTATTTAGAATGGTACTGCAACACTTGATGGAAAAATGGCATTTTAAGAAGTTTGGAACGAAAAGTTACAAACGTTACAGTCGACTATCTACTTGTTGCCTTTTAATGAGTTGCTGTTCAGGACCCTCTTTATGCATCTTGATGTAAAAATATGCACGACATAAATTTCAACCACTGTTACCTGAGAAAAATTTATGTCAGGATCAAGATATATGCCAATATTTCTCGAACCATAAAATCTGGTTCATACTCTCATGATTTAAGGCAATATGTATCAGACACTATCATGCTAGGTGGGTTACTTGGGATAATCGAATTCTACGATTATATTATCTACAACATAATATTCACAACAACTTTAAACTATGCTAAACTACTACTATACCTATTAGAAATAATTTTTTAGTGTTAAAGAAGCATTCTTATAGTCATTTTGGCCCATTAACCATTATTAAAAAAAGTGTCTCCCAAAACTTCGTGTATATTTTTTTCCTATTGTTGTATCCGAGGGGTCCGGATTTTGTTTGAAAGATTCTTAGAAAACAAAGCATTCGCCACGTGGTAGGCATAATTCTAAACCAGTTTGTATTTGTTGGAGAATTTTGAAAATTCCCAACAGTTTGCTGAAAATTTTTTTGAATGAGCTGAAATAAAATTTACGCCTCTTATGTAGTTATGTATACGCAAAAATATATTGGTAATAGTGTTTTATTGAGACCCTTAGAGGAAAAACATATTTGTGAGGTTATTCCAACAACTATTGTGGACGAACGATTAGAAAGTCGGAAATTCGGAAAAATATGCCAAAAACCTTGGTTTTCTCTAGGTTCGAGCGGAAGATCTCATTTAATCAGGTAAATCTTTCGTATACTTTTTAGTTAGACGGTATGCTTACGTTTGACTGCTATTAGAAGCTGATTTAAGATAACTGCCTTTTTTCGATCCACCCTGTGGTGTGTGTGTGTTTACATAACTGCGAAAATGAGTATCAATTTTAACATTGACTATATTATAAACAATAATAAATAGGCCATATATTAATTGAAAACAAAAGTGCAAAAAACAGAAAAGGAAAGAGGTTATAAAAAAATGCCTAAAATTTCTTTATTTTTTCAGCAATCAACTTCTGTGAGTGATTTAGATTGCAATGGTAAATACTACCTATTTATCTACCAGAAGCGAAGGGTGCATTTTATTTTCTGAAATACAATGGCAACCTTGAGTACCTGAAAATACCTGATCACGTATTGTACCGAGCAATAATAAGAATTTTGTTTTTATATTATTCATTACTAGTTGATTATTAATCTCAAAGCTATTTTTCTCGTAATGCTGGGAGTATATTTAAATTTAATTGTTTGGCTAGCTCGATTTCTAAGAGGAATGAAAACTTATAATCAATAGATATTTATTTTAAATTAATGCAAGAATTTTTGTTTCTTTTGTGAGAAATCTTTACCCTTCATTTGGGCCCCCCAAATAATTTTGACACAGGGCCCATCTAAGGCACGCTACGCCACTGGCTTTTAGATTGCGAATCTAAATGGTTCATGAACAATATTATGAAAAATTTTAAAATGAAATCACTACAAGAGAACACCAAGGAACAGTGGAACATTTTTTGGTGCACTACATAATAAGGTTAGAAGGAAATCAAATGAAGAAGAAGTGGACAACAAAAGAAATTTTGGATAAAATGGAAGATAAAAAGAAATGGATAAACGATAAAAGCGATGTGGATGGTGGACGAAAACCAAGAAGTATTGGTGAAATAAATAGAAGATCTTTGTAACAGTAATGCGAATGAACGTGTAAATGAGCCAGAAGAGAAGTGCGACACAACTAAAGTGAGATCTGCAATAAAAGAACATGAAGTTGAAAGGGAATTTAGAGAATAAAAATACAACAGTACAAAGCAGTGGGTAGTGATAACATACCAGCTGAAGCATTTAAGGTACTGGGACCTGGTGCTACCTTTTTGATCACGAAACAAAATCTATGATTCAAGAATATGGCATGATGATTATAGTTCACTTATCCAAAAAAACAAAGGCAACTCAGTGCAAAGATTTATACAACCATAAGGCTTTATCTGCGATCTCATCAAAGTAATAACACGAATACTGTTGAAAAGAAGTGAAAATAAAATTGAAGAAAACAGGAGAAGATCAGTACGGTTTTAGGAGAGGAAGGAAAATTCGCGATGCTATAGGGTGCGTCAGAATATTAGCAGAGAGACTGAGGAAGAAGAACAAGGGAATGTGTGTGTTTTTTATCCCCTGGGAGAAAGCGTTTGACTAAGTGGATTGGAATTTAATAATACTGAATGAAATTGAACTGGAATGGAAAGACCGGCGTCTTATTTGAGACTTTATAAAGGACAAAAAGTAGTGGTAAAACTGGAAAATGAAACAGCCAAATAAATAATCATAGGACGAGGAGGAGGAAAAGATTGATGTATGTCTCCGGCCCTATTCAATTTATTTTCTTAAAAACTGATAAATGAAGCATTGAAAGACATTGTTGGGATAAACGTAAGCAATGAAAAAGTGAAAATATTAAGTATACTGACCCAAGCAGTCTTTGCAGAAACAGTGAATTACAAAATATATCTGTAAAATCACCGAAACTGGAAAGAAGTATATGATATGAAGATAAATATTGGAAAAACAAAGGTAATGGGAGAAGGACATACAGTAGAAAGTATGATTCTTTTGCTAGAAGGGCAACAACTGGAACAAGTAATAAATTTAAATATTTGGGAGGAATAATAAATTCAACAGGAACTTGCAGATATTCTTTGAAGTGCTTCTTCTGAGAGTCTGCTACTTCCACAATTAGGTTGTAGGGTACTGGCTAAATATTTTTCCAAGTTGTATACTGGTGAGTTAGCACTAACTGTAGTCGAAGTGCCCAGGTAGAAAATATACCCATACAAATAATAAAGATAAATTAATATAAAAAGTTTGGTAAAGATAACATTCAGGAGCTTTCTACCATGTAGTAATATATTTAAATAAATAAATAGCATAATTTCAAGGTGGGATCTGAAAAATGTAGAAAACAGTGCAGATATTGAATGAGTGTTTATTTTATAAGAGCTTTCATTAATAAAAGTAGTAATGTATTAGTATTGTAATAGTAGTAGTAATGTATTAGTAATTTATTAGTAATTTATTAATATATAAAAACGGAGATGTTTAAATAATAGTAATTTACCTGGATTTTTGTATAAAAAACGTATACAACAACATTTTCGAAGACAATAAAGTCTGGATTTACATACAGCAAGGCTCTGAATCAAGGCCACTGGCATCTTTTTGAATATAGCCTCAAAAAAGGCATGGGAATATTCGTTAGTTCTACGTAAAATAGGAAAATTATAAATGAAATTGAAGTTTATTTGAAGGAACGAAACATAAAAATTGGCGACGAACGATTGGAGCTTATATTCGCACAGAAAGTTACCAGTTTGGGTTTAATCTATTATTGTGTAGAAATAATATGAGATTTTTCAGAAATTATGAACAGGTTTTTTTCAAGTTTTGGTGACAGTATTGGGAAATGACAAGAAGAAAGGAAAACAACAACACATTTTTAGATAACCTTAATAGCTTTCATAACAAAATAAAATATACCATATATAAATATAAATAAAATAAAATTAAAATTGTATATAAATATACATATATATATATATATATATATATATATATATATATATATATATATATATATATATATATGTTCTGAGAGGCTTCCGCGGTCATTATTATGAACTAAGCTAGGTTCCGGGTGAGAACCGCGTCTGAATTTATTGAATACTCGACGTTTCGACTCCTGCTTTGGAGCCATTATCAAGAGACAAAAGTGAAAAAGAGTTTCAGAGTCTAGATCGAACTCGGGGCCTCAATCTGACTACTCCCCAAGAGTCACTAGGTAACTGAACTGAATTTGAGTCTGCTCTGCTTCTTTTATTTATAGTTAGCGCTGGGGTAGAAGAAGATGTCACGTGATGAGGCTGTGTTGTGATTGGTTGGGTATTGGTGGGCGTGTCTGCTTTGTTTAATCTGGCAATTACGGAGGTCCAAGCTGTGGGAAGGCGAGTGCTGTCATCGCGTCTGTTTAGACAGAGAGGTCTTTTCTCTATTTCGATGGCTTCGCGAATAGTGGATGCCCTAAGAGAATTGAGAGATATGATACTCCTACTGTCCTCGAAGTTGATAGAGTGTCCTGTTTGGATATGGTGATGCGCGAGAGCTGAAGTCGGATCTTTTTTACGAACTGACAGAGAGTGTTCATATACTCGATAGTTAACGCGCCTGTTGGTACGACCGATGTAGCTTTGTGGGCAATCGCGACATGAGATTTCGTTAGGAAGACAAAGTACCTAACGAGGATCGAGGAGTTTACGAAATCTCATGTCGCGATTGCCCACAAACTACATCGGTCGTACCAACAGGCGCGTTGAAAACCATCGAGTATATGAACACTCTCTGTCAGTTCGTAAAAAAGATCCGACTTCAGCTCTCGCGCATCACCATATCCAAACAGGACACTCTATCAACTTCGAGGACAGTAGGACTATCATATCTCTCAATTCTCTTAGGGCATCCACTATTCGCGAAGCCATCGAAATAGAGAAAGACCTCTCTGTCTAAACAGACGCGATGACAGCACTCGCCTTCCACAGCTTGGACCTCCGTAATTGCCAGATTAAACAAAGCAGACACGCCCACCAATACCCAACCAATCACAACACAGCCTCATCACGTGACATCTTCTTCTACCCCAGCGCTAACTATAAATAAAAGAAGCAGAGCAGACTCAAATTTCAGTTCAGTTACCTAGTGACTCGTGGGAGTAGGCAGATTGAGGCCCCGAGTTCGATCTAGACTCTGAAACTCTTTTTCACTTTTGTCTCTTGATAATGGCTCCAAAGCAGGAGTCGAAACGTCGAGTATTCAATAAATTCAGACGCGGTTCTCACCTTGAAAATATTTTAGCGGAACCTAGAACTTAGTAACTGCGCATATATATATATATATATATATATATATATATATATATATATATATATAAATATAATGTATATATACATGAATGCTGAAGCCAGTAGTCAATTGCCATTTCTTAATGTTCTGATAAATAGGAAGGAAGATGGAACCCTTGGCCAAACAGTGTATAGGAAAGCAACTCACACCAACACGAACAACCTAATTCTCATCACCACCCAGTCCAACTACAAGCCGTAGTCAAGATTTTAGAAACCAAATCACAAAGACTAACTGACCAGGATAACATTATACACAAAATCGATTTACAGACTGCAATATATAAAGAACCCTAAACTCAAAACGAGAAAACAAACGAGGAGCATGAGACACCAATAAACAGCTTTCTTACCATATGTCAAGGGTACCAGACAGAAACGGTGTTGAAGGATCCAAACACAAGGATCCCTTTAGAACAACAGGTGTGTACGAGATTCCATGTTGCAGACTGGCATAAAACCTATGTGGGGAAAACTAACAGAAAAATTCAAGCTAGACGTGATGAACACTAGAACGCCTTAAGAAAGCAAAAAAACAACAACATCCATTGCGGAATACGCCACCACGGGGTCATACCGAAAAGACTTTGAGAATACCAGAGTACTGAGACTCGTAAGAGAGCCAATTGAAATCGCGAAGAAGACTCACAGTCTAAATGTTCGCACTGAAATCCAGAACTTATCGAATTGTTGGAAAATTATATTAAAGACCGTACCGACCCGGCAAGCGGGAGGCCTGACCACTGAGTGCCAAGGGCCAATCACACGCAGCCGTTCACGGTACCAAGCGATAAGCGCAGAACCGCGACTATATAACAGGGCGCGCTACTGAAGATCTTGGTATCCGAGTAACTAGAAACGTAGACAGAAGGCTCCGAGAGTTATGCAAACCGACCTAAAAAGGGCAGATGTGATTCTGCCGAAACGCCATTTCACCATCGATCACGGCAGGGAAAAGTATCAACTACGCGGATGAATTCCCGGAAACCACCTAACACACAACACTCATACACACACACACACACACACACACACACACACACACACACACACACACACACGCCCGGGGTGGTTGCTGGTCCACCACCGGGCGCCTCCCCAGGTGGCGGATAGGGGACGCTCTCCAGCAATGGGGAGTACTCAGGACTTCCTCAGGGAGGACCAAAATCAGATAGGGGAAGGAACCCCGAAAATAAACCATTCATGGATATGGGTGATAAGGTCAACTTAATACCCCAGGTAGGTACCTCTGCAGAGGATAATCCCACCACCGGTTCCGATCGAGTGAAAGCCTCGGTGGCCGGTGCACGCTCCACGGATTCTGGGGGGAGCGAATTATCACTGGTTCCGTCACATGGTGACAAGAAGAATAAGAACACTGCTAATGGTACAACATCGACCATTAAAACTAGAGCTGGCAGCAAGACACTATTCAGCCAAGTCCTCCAAAAGGCGGATAGTGCAGTTGACGCCTCCCAAAGGGCCACAACTGAGAGTGGCGCTCCAAACAAATTAGGAGCAAAGATCGATGAGCTCTTGAAGTTCATTGGGCCTAGGCACAATGTACATCATGAGATCAAGAAACTGGCACACGCCATTAAGTCAGAATATGACAAATATCAGACGTCAACGACGCGGCCACCTCCTGTAGCGAAACCTGCTACAACACAGACATCGCCAGTAAAGGTGTCAAACACTCAGACACAAGGTGAAAAGCAAAAGGAGGTCCCAAAAGCGGCTGCCTCAAAAGCAGCCAACTCAAACCGACTGCATCAACACCGGCGGCCCCAAAGCAGGCGGCTTCAATAAAAGTAGCCTCAGTAGCAAGGACCTCGCCACCGAAGGCCTCGCCTTCAGTAGCCCCATCAAGTAAGGCACCACTACCAAAAACTCTTAAACCGGTGCTAGCTAGCAAGCTAAAGCCCGGTAAAGAAGGTTGCCAGAACATCGGGCAAACCACCCAGGCAACAACAAGTAGGGTGGTCAATTCAGAAGCGGAGAGAAACAATGGATTAAAATCCAAGTTTAAACCGCAGACCAGAACCAACCTTCAAACCAGTCTACTGACTGGCAAGTGGCAAAGAGGAAAAAGGCCCCGAGGACCAATAAGCAAAAACCAGCGCCACATTGTACGCTGCTTATAAAGAAAGGCGAGAAGAGCTCCCATGCAGATATCTTGCGAGGTATCAAGAATGATCCCACCTTGCAGGATATAGGCAAAAAAGTCAATAAGATCCGACGAACAGCTAAGGGAGATCTCCTATTGTTATTCGAGAAGGCAGACGCTCAGGAGATGGAGCGCTATTGTAACGCCATCAAGAATAAGCTCCCAAGCGGGGCCACTGTACAATCTCGAATACCGCAAATCGAGATTGAAATTAAAGACCTGGACGAGATCAGTACCAAGGAAGACGTAGTAAACCTGCTCAAAGATAATATCGACGGCCTGGCAGAGATCACTGAGGAGGCAGTGAAATCACTTCGACGGGCATATAGATTAACACAAACGGCAGTTGTTTGTCTCCCAGAAGTCCAGGCCAAGAAAGCCATCGCACTTGGAAAGCTGAAACTTGCGTGGGGCACAGTACGTGTTCGCGAGAGGATCAGCCTTCGACGGTGCTTCAAATGCTGGCACTTTGGGCACAACGCCCAGGCGTGCAGAGGCAAGACTGATCGAAGCAGTTGTTGTCACAGATGCGGAATCGCCGGTCACAATGCCTCGGCTTGTCAATAACCTGCCAAGTGCTTACTCTGCAAAGATAAAGATAGTAGGTCAGACTGCCGGCATGTTGCGGGTAGTTGGAAATGTCCGATCTACCAACAGGCGATGAGAGCAGCACAAGCCCGTAAATGAAAGTACTGCAACTCAACCTCAACCATTGCGAAGCAGCCCAAGACCTACTGGTACAGCGGGTGCGGGAATTGGATTGCGACGTAGCCATAATCTGCGAGCAGTACAAAAACTTCGACACCCCGTCCTGGGTAAATGACACAACGGACAGAGCAGCGATATGGGCTTGCGGTAAACTTCCGTTCCAACAACTCCCAAATACCCCCGAACCATGTCTTGTGAGAGCCAAAGTGGGAGGGGTTCACTTCTATAGCTGCTATGCACCTCCTAGTGCACAGCTCGAGGAGTTCGAGTTATTCTTGGACACCTTGGCGGAGGATGTACGGAAGCGTGAATCGGTCGCCATCGCAGGAGATTTCAACGCCTGGGCAATTGACTGGGGATGCCGGGAAACGAGCGCGACAGGACGAGCTCTCCTTGAGACCATGTCTTCGCTCAACCTGGTACTCCTCAACACAGGAGACGTAAGCACATATCGCAAAGGCACAGCCAGCTCCATTATCGACGTAACATTCGTTAGCAGCAACCTAATTAAAGGGGGCTGTGAGTGGCGGGTCGATGAGGAGTTTACTAATAGCGACCACCAAGCTATTATTTGGGAAATCAACACCACTCCCAAACGAAGATTGTGTGTCAGTCGTGCGAGGTCACAGCCAGTCGGCTGGAACAAAAATGCTTTCGATGCTGATTCATTCGCCTTGGTTATGGAGCAGGAACCATTGTCAATAGCAACAAGCGCAGAAGCCACTGCCAAAGAGGTAATGACAAGCGTTGTCAAGTCCTGCGATGCTTCCATGCCAAGGAGACGGCAGAACAACAGCCGCCCACCAGTTTACTGGTGGAACGACACGATCTCACAACACCGACGAGAGTGTCTCAAAGCACGAAGGCTGCATCAACGAGCACGGAGACGCGACAGGGTCACAACAGAAGAACTAAGGCTCGACTATGAGATCAAAAGACAACAACTACGAAGAGCCATTCTCTCAAGCAAGAATCCTACTGGAAGGAGTTGTGTGACGAAGTTAATCAAGATCCATGGGGAAAACCGTATAAAATCGTGATGCATAAAATTAAGACCCCTCCCATGACATCAACGAACTGCCCCGAATCATTGCACCGCATTGTCACTCACTTGTTTCCTGCGAAGCCTGAGCTACCCGCTTATCCTGCTCGTGGCAGGTGAGGGACGAAGATATACCATCAGTGACTATGAATGAGCTGATGGGCGCGTGCAACCGGCTCCAAAACGGTAAGGCTCCCGGTCCAGATGGCATACCTAACATCGCGCTAAAATGCGCCATAGCCAATAGGCCTGACATGTTTCTACACATGTATGAGACCTGCCTAAAGCAGGGGGTTTTCCCGACTAAGTGGAAAAAGCAGAGGCTTGTGCTCCTACCTAAAGGGGGAAAGAAACCTCCAGACGAACCGTCATCATATCGTCCCCTCTGTATGTTGGACTCTGCGGGAAAACTCCTTGAAAGAATAATAGCAGATAGGCTGGAGCCCTACGTTGAGCCAAAACTTTCCACCAACCAATTCGGGTTCAGAGAGGGGAGATCAACCATCGATGCGGTGACACTCGTTACCAACATCGCCAGAGAGGCTATCTCGGGAAAGAGATGGAGAAGAGGTGGAAAAAAGTACTGTCTAATAGCCACCCTGGATATCAAGAACGCCTTTAACTCGGCCCGCTGGGACCGCATTTTGGAGGCTCTTGCCAGTATGGAAGTTCCTCAGTACTTGCGGAGAATGGTCTCAGCGTATTTTAAGGACCGCATCTTATTGTACCAAACTGAAAATGGGCAAGTAGACTATAAGATCACAGGAGGTGTACCTCAAGGCTCTGTTCTTGGCCCCCTCTTATGGAACGTAATGTACAACGACCTGCTCCTGCTCGGTCTGCCTGAGGGCGTCAGGCTAGTGGCATTCTCCGATGATGTGGCATTGATCATAGTGCGCAAGCACATAGAGGAGATACAAACAACCTTCTCATTCGCTATAGCCACAATTCAGCATTGGATGCTCGCAGCGCACTTGAGTTTAGCAGAGCAAAAGACCGAAACACTTCTTGTTAGCAGTCGGAAGGCAAGGGAAACCATCACCCTCAAAATAGGCGACACCTACATACAGTCGCAGCCCTTCATCAGCTATTTGGGGGTGCTCCTGGACACAAGGCTCAACTTCAAAGAGCACATAATCGCGGCCAGCAAGAAAGCAGCTGGGGTACAGGGGGCATTATCTAGAATAATGCCGAATGTCGGAGGCCCTAGACAGATAAGAAGACAGCTACTGGCAACAGTAACTACTTCTGTTTTGTTGTACGGGGCACCGGTATGGGAGAAATCGCTCGAGCTACCATCGTACCGCCGGAAAATGAAATCAGTCCAGCGGCTCTCAGCGATTCGAGTGGCATCATCCTACCGCACTGTGTCTTACGAGGCGGTGAGTGTGATTGCCTCTACCCTGCCAATCGACATCCTGGCTGCTGAAAGGGGACGGCTTTATCGCAGAAAGTTAGAAAAAGACCAGCCGACAGGAAACAGCGATGAAAGAGCCATGAGTCTAGGGCAATGGCAGGAGAGGTGGGACAGCTCTACTAAAGGCCGGTGGACATATCGATTGATACCTAACATCAGTCGTTGGGTCAACCGCCAGCATGGGGAGGTTGGGTTTTACATCACTCAACTACTGACTGGACATGGATGCTTTCGAGCATATTGCACAGGTTTAGGAGGCAAACTCCCCAAACTGCCCACACTGTACGGACGTGGTAGAGGACGCGGAACACGTGTTCTTCTCCTGCCCCCGGTTTCAGGATCAACGTGCTGAAGTGGAGAGGATTCTGGAGACTAATATCGTTCCAGAACAATTAGTAGAAGCCATGCTGAAGGGCCCCCAAGCCTGGAACTTGGTATCAGATTACGCGGAGACTATCCTCAAAGAACTCCGCAATACGTTCGAGGAGTAGGCTGTAGAGGCTTTCAATGTAAGAGCAGTAAACATCTGCAATGAACCACCCTTGCGAAGTAGTATTGAGTAAGAGTGCCGCAAGGGACCATGGTTGTAGGAGAAAGAGGTTAGGGTTTTAGCGGGTATACGGTATACTGGTTTCAATGCAACGATTTACTCTTGCTTTGAAGTCATTGCATCGGGAGTCCCGCACGACGGCCAGCACGTGCTAGCTAAGTACGGAATGTATTTCCCCCCTCTTCGGATAAAAAAAAAACACACACACACATACACACACCCGGGGTGGTTGCTGGTCCACTACCGGGCGCCTCCCCAGGTGGCGGATAGGGGACGCTCTCCAGCAATGGGGAGTACTGAGGATTTCTTCAGGGAGGACCAAAATCAGATAGGGGAAGGAACCCCGAAAATAAACCATTCATGGATGTGGGTGATAAGGTCAACTTAATACCCCAGGTGGGTACCTCTGCAGAGGATAATCCCACCACCGGTTCCGATCGAGTGAAAGCCTCGGTGGCCGGTGCACGCTCCACGGATTCTGGGGGGAGCGAATTATCACTAGTTCCGTCACATAGTGACAACATGAAGAAAGACACTATTAATGGTACAACATCGACCATTAAAACTAGAGCTGGCAGCAAGACACTATTCAGCCAAGTCCTCCAAAAGGCGGATAGTGGAGTTGACATGCCCCAAAGGGCAACAAATGAGAGTGGCGCTCCAAACAAATTAGGAGCAAAGATCGATGAGCTCTTGAGGTTCATTGGGCCTAGGCACAATGTACATCATGAGATCAAGAAACTGGCAAACGCCATTAAGTCAGAATATGACAAATATCTGACGTCAACGACCCGGCCATCTCCTGTAGCGAAACCTGCTACAACACAGACATCGCCAGTAAAGGTGTCAAACACTCAGACACAAGGTGAAAAGCAAAAGGAGGTCCCAAAAGCGGCTGCCTCAAAAGCAGCTAACTCAAAACCGGCTGCATCAACACCGGCGGCCCCAAAGCAGGCGGCTTCAATAAAAGTAGCCTCACTAGCGGCAGACTCTGTAGCAAGCACCTCGCCACCGAAGGCCTCGCCTTCAGTAGCCTCATCAAGTAAGGCACCACTACCAAAAACTCTTAAACCGGTGCTAGCTAGCAAGCTAAAGCCCGGTAAAGAAAGTTGCCAGAACATCGGGCAAACCACCCAGGCAACAACAAGTAGGGTGGTCAATTCAGAAGCGGAGAGAAACAATGGATTAAAATCCAAGTTTAAACCGCAGACCAAGAACCAACCTTCAAACCAGTCTACTGACTGGCAAGTGGCAAAGAGGAAAAAGGCCCCGAGGACCAATAAGCAAAAACCAGCGCCACATTGTACGCTGCTTATAAAGAAAGGCGAGAAGAGCTCCCATGCAGATATCTTGCGAGGTATCAAGAATGATCCCACCTTGCAGGATATAGGCAAAAAAGTCAATAAGATCCGACGAACAGCTAAGGGAGATCTCCTATTGTTATTCGCGAAGGCAGACGCTCAGGAGATGGAGCGCTATTGTAACGCCATCAAGAATAAGCTCCCAAGCGGGGCCACTGTACAATCTCGAATACCGCAAATCGAGATTGAAATTAAAGACCTGGACGAGATCAGTACCAAGGAAGACGTAGTAAACCTGCTCAAAGATAATATCGACGGCCTGGCAGAGATCACTGAGGAGGCAGTGAAATCACTTCGACGGGCATATAGATCAACACAAACGGCAGTTGTTTGTCTCCCAGAAGTCCAGGCCAAGAAAGCCATCGCACTTGGAAAGCTGAAACTTGCGTGGGGCACAGTACGTGTTCGCGAGAGGATCAGCCTTCGACGGTGTTTCAAATGCTGGCACTTTGGGCACAACGCCCAGGCGTGCAGAGGCAAGACTGATCGAAGCAGTTGTTGTCACAGATGCGGAGGCGCCGGTCACAATGCCTCGGCTTGTCAACAACCTGCCAAGTGCTTACTCTGCAAAGAGAAAGATAGTAGGTCAGACTGCCGGCATGTTGCGGGTAGTTGGAAATGTCCGATCTACCAACAGGCGATGAGAGCAGCACAAGCCCGTAAATGAAAGTACTGCAACTCAACCTCAATCATTGCGAAGCAGCCCAAGACCTACTGGTACAGCGGGTGCGGGAATTGGATTGCGACGTAGCCATAATCTGCGAGCAGTACAAAAACTTCGACACCCCGTCCTGGGTAAATGACACAACGGACAGAGCAGCTATATGGGCTTGCGGTAAACTTCCGTTCCAACAACTCCCAAATACCCCCGAACCATGTCTTGTGAGAGCCAAAGTGGGAGGGGTTCACTTCTATAGCTGCTATGCACCTCCTAGTGCACAGCTCGAGGAGTTCGAGTTATTCTTGGACACCTTGGCGGAGGATGTACGGAAGCGTGAATCGGTCGCCATCGCAGGTGATTTCAACGCCTGGGCAATTGACTGGGGATGCCGGGAAACGAGCGCGAGAGGACGAGCTCTCCTTGAGACCATGTCTTCGCTCAACCTGGTACTCCTCAACACAGGAACCGTAAGCACATATCGCAAAGGCACTGCCAGCTCCATTATCGACGTGACATTCGTTAGCAGCAACCTAATTAAAGGGGGCTGTGAGTGGCGGGTCGATGAAGAGTGTACTAATAGCGACCACCAAGCTATTATTTGGGAAATCAACACCACCCCCAAACGAGGATTGTGTGTCAGTCGTGCGAGGTCACAGCCAGTCGGTTGGAACAAAAATGCTTTCGATGCTGATACATTCGCCTTGGTTATGGAGCAGGAACCATTGTCAATAGCAACAAGCGCAGAAGCCACTGCCAAAGAGGTAATGACAAGCGTTGTCAAGTCCTGCGATGCATCCATGCCAAGGAGACGGCAGAACAACAGCCGCCCACCAGTTTCCTGGTGGAACGACACGATCTCACAACACCGACGAGAGTGTCTCAAAGCACGAAGGCTGCATCAACGAGCACGGAGACGCGACAGGGTCACAACAGAAGAACTAAGACTCGACTATGAGATCAAAAGACAACAACTACGAAGAGCCATTCTCTCAAGCAAGAGATCATACTGGAAGGAGTTGTGTGACGAAGTTGACCAAGATCCATGGGGAAAACCGTATAAAATCGTGATGCATAAAATCAAGGCCCCTCCCCATTACATCAACGAACTGCCCCGAATCATTGCACCGCATTGTCACTCACTTGTTTCCTGCGAAGCCTGAACTACCCGCTTATCCTTCGTGGCAGGTAAGGGACGAAGATATACCATCAGTGACGCTGATGGGCGCGTGCAACCGGCTCCAAAACGGTAAGGCTCCCGGTCCAGATGGCATACCTAACATCGCGCTAAAATGCGCCATAGCCAATAGGCCTGACATGACATGACCTGCCTATACCAGAGGCTTGTGCTCCTACCTAAAGGGGGAAAGTGTCATCATATGAATGTTGGAGCTAGCAGATAGGCTGGAGCGCCAAAACTTTCCTCCAACCAATTCGGGTTGATCAACCATCGATGCCGTGACACTCGCATCGCCAGAGAGGCTATCTCGGTGGAAAAAAGTACTGTCTAATAGCCACCCTGGATATCAAGAACGTCGGCCCGCTGGGACCGCATTTTGGAGGCTCTTGCCAGGATAGTTCCTCAGTACTGCGCAGAATGGTTTACGTATCAAGGACCGCGCTAAAATAAGATCACAGGAGGTGCCATATGGCGTAATGTACAACCTACTCCTGCTCGGGCTGCCTGAGGGCGTCAGGCTAGTGGCATTCGCCGATGACATCATAGTATGAGACGCTAGCCTCAGAAAGCAGCGGACTTGAGTTTAGCAGAGCAAAAGACCGAAACACTTCTTGTTAGCAGTCGGAAGGCAAGGGAAACCATCACCCTCAAAATAGGCGACACCTACATACAGTCGCAGCCCTTCATCAGCTATTTGGGGGTGCTCCTGGACACACGGCTCAACTTCAAAGAGCACATAATCGCGGCCAGCAAGAAAGCAGCTGGGGTACAGGGGGCATTATCTAGAATAATGCCGAATGTCGGAGGCCCTAGACAGATAAGAAGACAGCTACTGGCAACAGTAACTACTTCTGTTTTGTTGTACGGGGCACCGGTATGGGAGAAATCGCTCGAGCTACCATCGTACCGCCGGAAAATGAAATCAGTCCAGCGGCTCTCAGCGATTCGAGTGGCATCATCCTACCGCACTGTGTCTTACGAGGCGGTGAGTGTGATTGCCTCTACCCTGCCAATCGACATCCTGGCTGCAGAAAGGGGACGGCTTTATCGCAGAAAGTTAGAAAAAGACCAGCCGACAGGAAACAGCGATGAAAGAGCCATGAGTCTAGGGCAATGGCAGGAGAGGTGGGACAGCTCTACTAAAGGCCGGTGGACATATCGATTGATACCTGACATCAGTCGTTGGGTCAACCGCCAGCATGGGGAGGTTGGGTTCTACATCACTCAACTCTTGACTGGACATGGATGCTTTCGAGCATACCTGCACAGGTTCAGGAGGGCAAACTCCCCAAACTGCCCACACTGTACGGACGTGATAGAGGACGCGGAACACGTGTTCTTCTCCTGCCCCCGGTTTCAGGATCAACGTGCTGAAGTGGAGAGGATTCTGGAGACTAATATCGTCCCAGAACAATTAGTAGAAGCCATGCTGAAGAGCCCCCAAGCCTGGAACTTGGTATCAGATTACGCGGAGACTATCCTCAAAGAACTCCGCGATACGTTCGAGGAGTAGGCTTTAGAAGCTTTCAATGGAAAAGCAGTAAACATCTGCATTGAACCACCATTGCGAAGTAGTATTGAGTAAGAGTGCCGCAGGGGACCATGGTTGTAGGAGAAAGAGGTTAGGGTTTTAGCGGGTATACGGTATACTGGTTTCAATGCAACGATTTACTCTTGCTTTGAAGTCATTACATCGGGAGTCCCGCACGACGGCCAGCACGTGCTAGCTAGGTACGCAATGTATTTCCCCCCTCTTCGGATAAAAAAAAAAAAACACAGCTCTACTAAAGGCCGGTGGACATATCGATTGATACCTAACATCAGTCGTTGGGTCAACCGCCAGCATGGGGAGGTTGTGTTTTACATCACTCAACTACTGACTGGACATGGATGCTTTCGAGCATATTTGCACAGGTTCAGGAGGGCAAACTCCCCAAACTGCCCACACTGTACGGACGTGGTAGAGGACGCGGAACACGTGTTCTTCTCCTGCCCCCAGTTTGAGGATCAACGTGCTGAGGTGGAGAGGATTCTGGAGACTAATATCGTTCCAGAACAAATAGTAGAAGCCATGCTGAAGGGTCCCCAAGCCTGGAACTTGGTATCAGATTACGCGGAGACTATCCTCAAAGAACTCCGCAATACGTTCGAGGAGTAGGCTTTAGAGGCTTCCAATGTAAGAGCAGTAAACATCTGCAATGAACCACCCTTGCGAAGTAGTATTGAGTAAGAGTGCCGCAAGGGACCATGGTTGTAGGAGAAAGAGGTTAGGGTTTTAGCGGGTATACGGTATACTGGTTTCAATGCAACGATTTACTCTTGCTTTGAAGTCATTACATCGGGAGTCCCGCACGACGGCCAGCACGTGCTAGCTAAGTACGCAATGTATTTCCCCCCTCTTCGGATAAAAAAAAAAACACACCAAGTGTGGACGGTTAAACCAAATATTTGGCTTATTTGACTCCTTTGATCTATGTTGAAAACCGACAAGTAGACGGTAAGGCGTATTTGCTCTTAGTGGTATTCGACTTATTTGTTCAAATAAAGTAAAAATAGCAAATAACCTCTCCACACATCGCCGTTTTTGGACAAATATAGCAAATAGACGAATACGCTACACCAAGTGAAGTGCCACCTTTATGTACCTAGAAAAAATCAGTTTTCTGAAACGTATACCAATAAACAGGATGTGTTTGCAAAAACACACCCTGTTATAAGAGATAATGGTAATGGTTTTGCTTAATATCTTTGTGAAATAAGGTGAAAATCACGTTTTCTGCAATAAACGGAAATAATATACTAATACACATTTATTATAAAAAATCTCACATGAAAAAGGAGACATTTCCTATATTTAGCACTCTATATCTCGAAAACTAGTCATACAATTTTATTAATATTTTGCTCAGTTAAACACTGAACATTTGTTAACGAAAAAATGTAGGTATTAAGATTAAAAGTTTACGGAGAAAATTTATATCTACTGGGCGGTGTAAACACTAACTTTTTTTTAATATGTGAAGTTTTCCTGTTGAGATAAATAGACGGATCATATATCTGTTAATGGTACATGTATTATTAAAATTGCAGCACTGATGGTGCGTACAGGATGACTCATTAATTGTAAAAAATAATATATTTCCTCTCTAGCTGTATTTATGGCTCATCCTGTATATTAAATAGCACATCCAAAAAATTATTACTTTAAGGATATATTAATTGTGCAATAACATCATCTTATGTTTTCAACGATGTAATAAAAAAATGTTTTTTTTTACAAAAAAAACATGTTACGTATTTATTAAATACTCTGAAACTCACCAAAATGTATGACAATTGTTTTGTGGAATATTTATGTCCAAGAATATACAAGTAACGATTTCTCCAATATCCGAAAATAAAACACGTCTATCATGAGAATTCTGATATCAAAAAATGAGGCATTTTCGATGTATCTGTATCTCTAAAACTTGTAAAATCTGTTATGCCCATGGACTCTTTTAGTTAGAACATCAATTCCAACAACATACCAATATTAAAAAAAAGATTTTGGCAAAGCATTTAATTTGATAAATCTAACAGCAAGCATATGGACAATTGATAGCAACTGCAAAACAGTAGTTCATTCTAAGTAAAATATTAGTAGAGTAATTTCGGGTATTATGGCCTAGTTGGCCAATATAGCCAGTAGTATTTTCTCAGAAACCAAGCAACACCGAGCGGTGTACGTATCAGCTATATTGTCACCCCACTTCCCTTGACTACCTTAGTCGATCCTTACGTTGTATGACCTGTAGAGCCGAGTACGGGTATGTCCAGTGCGTGCGACGATTGAAAATTACCTCATGTGATGTTTTTGGTAAGTTTATCTCATTCTCGTTCCTCAAATAATCATTTGTTTAACATTGCTAGTGTAAAGTTTTGTAGGTAAACTTTTAATCTGTATTTTGGTTACATTTTTTAGGCAAATTGTTAACTAGATTATAGATTAGACTTTTATTTGTTAAAAACTGCCCTGCGGCCATTATGGTCTTTGGTATGTGGCCAATATGGTCTATCAGGCCATATACGCCACACAACATTCTACATGATTTTTTTCCTTTTAAGGCAATGACTCCTCGAAAAGCAATAGAAGATGTGCGAAATGTGAAAATGGGCTCACTAAAAGCTTCCAAATTGTACAAAGTACTCCGAATAACTTTAAGATGGTTGGCCGCCAAAGTAGATCTACCGCCCGATGTGGTGATTTGTGCAAAATTAGGTAGAAAATCTATATTACCACAAGAACTAGAGAAACAACTACTTCAGTATATGTTAGCAATGGAAGCTAAGTTGTTCGATTTACTACGAAAATATGTCAGGAGTTTAGCCAATCAGCTGGCAATAAAAAACAATATCATCCATAGTTTTTCAACAAAAAATGAAAACGCCGGTAAAGATTGGCTAACATCTTTTATAGAAAGGTATCCAGAACTTTCTTTTCGCCGCCCAACGGGAACTTCATTTGCCAGGGCTAAGGGCTTTAATAAAGAAAGTGTGAATCATTTCTTCAACCTTTATGAGAAATTGATGGATTACTACTAGCTCCCTCCGGACAAAATTTTCAATGTGGACGAGTCTGATGTTGTTCCATCACAAATGCCCCAAGTTCTTAGTCAATAGGGGAAATGGCAAATTAGTGCTTCAACATCTGCTGAAAGAGGTTCTTTAATAATTTGTGTGATAAGTATGAGCGTTGGAAGTTCATTTGATCCGCCCATGATTATATTCCCAAGAAAAAGAAGTCACCCGCATCTAATGAAAGGTGCGCCTCCTGGTACCATATATGAATGTTGGATTCAAACCAACTTATTTACCAAGTGGTTTCAACATTTTATTCTACAAGTGAAACCCACTAAAGAATCTCCGGTACTGCTTGTTCTAGTTGGACATACAACTCATACAAGGAATATTGAATTAATAGATCTTGCAAGAAAAAATCATGTCCACATACTATCAGTCCCTCCATATTCTAGCCATAAAATACAGTATTTGATTTTATTTGTTATGGTGGGCAATATGGATCACTTCAATTGTGGCCATTATGGCCCTCGGCCATATTGTCCTACTATGTTTAAATTTTATGGATTATTTAAGATTTAAAAAAAGTTTATTAGCGTTAGGTTTCGAAGTTAATAACCTTACATTCTTATTTTTTTGATTACTATTGAGTTGAAGGGACTGATTTAACCAATAAAAACTCTTTGATCTGATAATTTTTGACTTTTATTTCCAAAAAGGCTTATGGTGTACCATATTACCCGAAGTTACTCTACGGTGAAAGCAGTAATCAGAATACATTAACGATTTTGGTTTAGCTAAAATACTGAAAGGACATTAAAATACTAACATGAAATTCAATGGGTAGTGAAATAGATTCGATGCAGCAACTGTTGAATATTTAGCAGGCATACAAAGGAGTAAGTAATGGAACAGTGATCAGGAGAGGAGTGAGTCTCCAGATAGGAGTGAGCAAACAAATACAAGGCGCAAGAAGTTAAGAGTAGTTGAAAGTTAAATATGTGTACAGAGTCAAAAAAGTAGGATTATTAAAATTTATTTATATATTGGAAAATATTATTTTAAAATCAAAATTGATCAACTAACATTTGATATTTGTGGTGTGGTATAAATTTAATTTGTGATATAAAGGAAACTATTCGGATAATAATTCTTTTTAGATTAATTTTAATGTATTGTATTAAATTTTAATTTTATAAATTATGGTTATTATCTTTAATAACAAATGATATTTATTTAGTGTTTGATTTTGAATTTGATTTCATATTATAATTTTAATATGTACATTACACTATATAGTAGATAATTTTATTTGGCTAGAAATTTACTTCATACACAAAGAGTCTCAAATAGTCGGTGTTCATAAAATTTTTTCATAGAATTTTTATATTTTGAAAAGAACTTGAAGTATTGAAGTGTATAAAAATTAATGAAATAAAAATTCCATTATTAAAAAAAACGAACGTTTAATTTGAAGGTGATTTCAATGTAAAGGAATTTTCAAATTTCCTTATAACCAATTTTTGAGACTTATGTTACCATTACAGTGGCATACTGATTTATAGTTTTAGTTTGATGCATCTACTATTCATAACGTTGTTGTAGCAAGTAAATGACTAAATTAACATTTTGAAAATCGTTGGTCTGGTAAAAAATCCTTCGCTTGAGTGGTCGCAGATTTGAAGGAAAGAAATAAAAAGTTTATAAAATACAGCCACATCCTTCACAAGAAATACGGGATAGGGTAATACACGCTAATGCAGACATTACCATGAAATAAATGATAGACTTGCAGAAGGTTCGATAATCATATAGCCTCTAATTGAAGCTTGTCTATTTTTTAGGGTTCCGTATATACTATATACGGATACCCTTATAATATCACTCCGGATTTCTGCCTATGTCACATCACAGCCATTTTCTCCTAAACTACTGGACGGAAGAGGTTGAAATTTGGTATTAATGTATAGTTTGGTGACCCGATCAGCAGTACATATCGTAAAAGAAAAAAAAAGATTTTAGGGGTACTTCTGGGGGGAAAAATTAAAAAAATCGACCGTTCCCCCCCTGATCTCCGAAACTACTAAGCCAAAAATTTTGAAAAAAATAGAAAATATAGAACGTTGCCCGAACTTTACAGGAAAAATAAGGAGAAACCTCTACTTTTAATTTTGGGGGAAATTATAGAATTAAATGGAAAATATATAATTAAAATTGTTTCTAACCCATCATGTTATATATCAAATGAAAGGGCTCATTACGACGAAAACAAATATATTTTTTTCATATTTTTAAATTTATTTTAAAATATTTATATAAGTATTTTAATTAAAAGATATTAACAAAAATATAAAAAAAATTCCCATTCCCCCCCTTATCTCCGAAACCATAAGCTGAAAAATTTTGAAAAAACAATGGAGGTATAGCCCCTCACCTGAACTTTACTGGAAAAATAAGGAAAAACCCCTAATATTTTTTTTGGGGGGCAAATTATAGAATTAAATGGAAAATAAAAAATTATAATTATTTCGAACGGGTCATGTAATATATCAAATTCCAGGGCTCATGATGTCAAATAGAAATATATTTTTTTAATTTTTTTAAAATTAATATTTTAAAATATATTTAAAAAATTACCCATTCTCCCCGTTATTCCCCAAACTCTAAGACCTCATTTTTTTGTTTATAGGAAAAATATGAAAAATATCCCTAATTCTATTATTTGGCCCCCAAATAATAGAATTAACCGGAAAATAAAATGTTAGAAAACCCCCATAGTAATTTTAGGGACAAATTATACAATTACATGTAAAATATAGATTCAATTTTCAAACGCATCTTGTAATATATCAGATAAAAGGCTCATTATGTGAATTACAAATATAACATATTTTTAAATCATTTGTATAAAAGATATTAACAAGAATATTAAACATCGACTTAATTCCCACTTTAGAAACTACACTATTTAAATTTTGAAAAGTTATTTTATTTATATTTTTAAATAATTTGAATAACAGATTTAATAATTTATAATTTAAAAAAGTCTTTGACCTATTTTGCCCCTTTTCTTCCAATCTACAGAGCCTCAAACTCAGACAGTAGATTATAAAAGGCATCTCTGAAAGTTTATTAGTAAAATAAAACTCTAATGTTACTTTCTGGGGGCCAAATTAGAAAATTAAATACATATGTATTGTGATAAAAATCAAGCGAATCCTAAAGCAGATAAAATAAAAAGTCTATGTGTGGAAAATCACAGTGTATATTTTTTATAAATTTAAAACGCTTCCTTTAAAAGATATAAGGGTAAATATAAGAAAACGCACTCATTCCCTGCTTGTCTGAAACTGGAATATTAGAATCTTGAAGGTGGTACGGAACCCTAAGCATGCGAGTCCAACTCGCACTTGACCAAATTATTTGGTTTATTCATCTTCTGAAATAAAAATATGAAAATTTAGTTTGCCCTTACATGAAATAGTTTAATAAAATTTGCTTCATAGGCATTTTGCGATGCCGTAAATCGTTTGGCGACTACAGATTTTTAGCGACGTGAATTGTGATCTTCTTTGATAATAATTTGCTAATAATTCTGAAACGCAGCTATATATTTTCATCTATTGTCAATATTTGCCCATTTCGAACTAGTATCAGTAGTAACGCAAATCTTTCTTCAAGAGCATAGTAGTAAAATAAATCTGAATAAATTTCCAATCCAAATCGGAAATTGAACGAGAAAACTCAGCAAATGCAAGCAAATCCACGAATGAAGAACGCAAAACGAAACTCGAAATAATTCAATTACTGCAAATCAATCAATATCCTTGTAATAGCATACAAATTCCGGATAATGACGCTATTTTGTTTCACGCCGCTGAATATAGCAGATACTCTGGAAAACTAAATGAGTTTCAAAATACTCAATGGGAGCGTTTTAATTGATACAAAGTCTGGAAACTCAAAATGTTATATAATTTTTTTGATTTGAGTTAAAACATATAAACACCGCAACTTGATTATCTGTTTAATTTTAGAGTTAAATTCTTAACAAATATGTAAGTACCAATCGAAAGCGAGTTTGCCCTGTACATATACAATTATTATGAAGTTTAATTGATATATAATAGATAGTTAACTAAATTTAAAAAATTGATTAATAATGCACCAAAAAATGTACTTTTCAAACAAAGCGAATGTTTAAATTATTTATTTAGTTTTTAAAACCAATTAAAATTTGGCTCAAAAACGTTCAAGACTGATATGGGGTCTTGAATGACGTCACGTCGTGCAAAATTTAAACGTGTATGGAAGTTGTTAGTTCACAGTCTCACAGTCTGTGCTGAACTTGGAAATGCCAGCTGTTTTCCACAATTCAACCTGTTCTGCGCATCCTCAGCTACCAATTCAGCATTATGATGTATTTCTCTTATGTTGAATACCATGCCTGTTAGGTTCATTTGCTTGCAATGATACTGAATTAGTATGACCAATTTTTACATCATGGCATATTATATCTAAATATCTAATATATAAAAATCTCATGTCACAGTATTGGTGATCGAACTCCTCCGAAATGGCTCGACCGATTTTTATGAGAATCTAATATATAAAAATCTCGTGGCACGGTGTTAGTGATCGAACTTCTCCGAACTGGTTTGACCGATTTTTATGAGAATTTTTGTATAAATTTGAAGGTATGAGAATAGGTCGTAAAGTATATTTCATACCGCTAGGTCATTATGGCGTCCATATACAGAAAAAATTCTAATACATAAAAATAAAAATCCGGTGTTTGTGTTCGAACTCCTTCGATTTGTATGAAATTTTCTATGTATATTTAATAGGTAGGTCGTATAGTATATTTCATACCGCTAGGTCATTCGAAAATTTATGAAATTAAATGTAATGATTGTGATTTAAAGTATTATGGACAGACACGCAGATCTATCAGTACCCGTTTCAAAGAGCATATTGCCCATTTGAAAGACGGAAGAGCGGATAAATCTAGTGTTGCACATCATGTTTTAGAACACAACCACTCTGTAGATTTATCTTCTTAAAAATTAGTTAAACAAGTAAATAATTATAGGGAACTGGACTCTTACGAAAGCATTATGATTTATTAAAATAATAAACTAATGAATTCAGATAAGGATCCTATTCCATACAGTTTATTGTATAGTGTACTTTCTAAGAATCTATAAAATAAGTATTAAAAATGTCATTACTTAATAATGTAGCGTAAAACTAGGTAGGTAATTAAGGATTATCCTAATTTACATATTGACATTAGATAAAATCTGCCTAATCTTTGGTTCTATTATTTAGAATTCAGGTACTTAGGATTTATCCCTTGTACTAATTACTTAAGTAATAGTTTAGCGGTAGGTATAAATTTGAGAAAATTGTAATTTCGATTTAGTTTGGGTTTACTCCTTGAAGATGACAACTTAGAGTTGTTGAAACGGCGTTGAGTGTTTAAAATAAAGGTTTGGTGTTAGGGTGCAAATGTGTTTTTACATTAGTCAATGTAGTATATCAGTATTAATTTTTCGGACGCGTTGCATATTAAATATTCTGTTTTTAATGTGAATTTGATTATTTGATTTATATATTATTATTACAACCTTCCCGAAGTTGTTGTATAAAAAATTGTCTCACAGCGGACAATAGAGTATGTATTAAATATTTAAGTTCTCCTAGGGTTGTTGGTCCTCTCTTTTCTTTAATATTCCTGAACTTGATTGAAACCGCAAATGACAAAAACTTCTAGATAGCAAAGAAAAATCTTCCAATTATTATATCGAATATTTTGCCAGGAGGGCCAAAAATTTTGAGAGGGAATTCATTTGTCAAAAATATTTCAAATACCGATACACTAGTAATATTAATTCCTTAAATCAATAGAGATTTGGTGACATTTTACGAAAATTCTTTTATTAAATGAGGATGATGGATGTCAGTAATTTTTAGGGAACAATAAAGATGCAAGCGTGAAAGTTCGTATAGGTATATGCTGTTATCTTGAAATGACTAGAACTGAATTTAATCATTTTGCCATCATCACTTAGCCGATAAATGTAATGTGGAGTAATTGCATGAGAGATGATAATTTATTCTGTTGTTTAAATGAATAGAGACATTATTCGTCATTTTGCCAGTACTGAGGGGGTGGGGTCTGCAAAATGTCGTTTATCTGATTTAACGCACCTGAAATCTCAAAAATGTAGAAAATAATGTAGGTGTTAAGCGATAGTTAAGATTTATAAAATAAAAAAAAACAATGAATAAAATATAAGCCTCCAAACCTTAAGAATACTAAATACACCTAAAACTAGAAAAATCTAAAAATTTAAAATGTCCAAACATCAAAAATGCCAAAACTAACAGATATAACTGAAATGCCAACGTCACCGTAAATGTAAATGATAGTCAAAAAAAGTCAAAAACACCATATATGCCTAAAATGTAAAAAGGGCAGAATTATCAGAATTACCCGAATTGTCTGAAATGTCATAAACGTCAAAAATATAAAAAATATCAGAAATGTCAAAAATACCAAAAATGTTAAAAATACCATGAAACGCCAAAAAACCTTAAAAAATATAAAACTATGTTTTCGCTCATGAATGAAAATGTTAAAATGGTTTTCATAAAGAATCTAAAAATGTACAGAATGTGGACATTACCAAATTAAAAAATGTTTAAGATAATTATGGCAAATAAGCCGATTTGTCTAGCCGGGACGGGTCAGGTAGTAACTAAATATTTTATTATTTTTTTAAATAACAAGTGGTCTTAGGGTCTTCTTGAGATACATGTTAAGCACAAAACATGAAAGTTCGGAAGTAATTTTGATGACCTGTGGGAATTTTTTCCAATTGAATTTTTTTGGTCATTTTTTTGATAAATTTTGTTTACCAGTGATTTGTTTGTATTGTATTATTTGTGTAATTTTAAATTTTCACATAGTATAACAGAAATGCGGTTCACGAAGTTTTCCCCCTGTACGCTTAGATTTTTTAAACTATGCAACAGATTTTAATAGAATGGTTTAGAAGAAGGTTTATATGTATAGTTTAATATTGTTTTGTGCGAATTTGTTTAAACATGACGATAATTGTTTATTCAATGCTTCGCTGCTACACTCACTCCTCATTCAATAGCGACATAATAAACCGTTAGTTGGTGACAGCTTTTGGTCGCTTTTTCTGGATTATGACTCGAAGGAGACTGAAGTGTGTTGTTGTTGAATACAATTAGGCGAAATTTGCTAGAAAACCGCTTGGCTAAAATAGGAAAGACTCGTTTTCCATTTTCCTTAAAAGAGAGATCTTTTACTCCAACTTTCTCGCGTCTGCCATGTTGACTAAATAAATTTTATGATGCAACTAGACATCAAAACACGAAGGGCTTAAATGGTGCATGTGGTCAAAAGGTTGAGATAAGGACGTGATCCTGTAAGAAAACGTCACAATATGTCAGACTTTCTCGCTTCTGTCAAGCAAAAGAATACAAGTTGGTATTGAGAGTAGTTCACAAAAAAATAGGCATAAGGTTTATAAATTGTCAAGTAAGATTAAGGATAGGAATTGTTCAAGTTTCCACATTTTCTGTTCCTTAATCTTACTTGGCCATTCTCTGTTAAATAAGGGATTTGACGTATCCTATTCTGTAAGATTTGTTCATTGTGTGGGTCTGTGGTCATGCCTGCGTTTTGTTGCCTTACTTCAAGTGACAAACTAATATTAGTATAAAGTAGATATCTATCCCCGTTTTCTAATTACGACGCACAAAGCCACAGATCATACAATAGAGAACACAAAGCGGCACAGAGCATAGCAGCATAGTACACTGTGCTTGTGTAAATGTCGATAAATGGAACGTGCCTTCGTTCTTACAGGTGTCTACAGATGTCATGTATGAAAAAAATTATCACAAAATAGGGAAACAAAGCAGATTTAAACAAACTACTGCACTTTTAAATTTATTTTCCTCTTCATTATAAATAACTTTTTTTGCAAAACCCCTGAAATAGACAATGTGGTATATTTTTCTCTCAGCTATTTTGAATCAAATTTTAAATTGTTGAAGGATGGTATATCATTAGTTAAAAAATCATTTTCTAATAAGTAATTCTGCTTAACATATTCACAATATATTACAGTGTTCTGAACCTTCTGGTCGAGCAGGCAATTTTTAGTGGGAACAAGATGATTGGCGTTGTTAGTTTATTCTTTCTCTAACTTAATCTAATATTACTTTGTAAAGCAGAGAGAACGAACGACGGTGCGTCTGCACTGTGTTACACAGTGCGCCTGTGTGTGTAATTGGAAAGTCACCTGTAACACAACCATTTTAGTGTAAGCATAAATGATGTTTACTTACATCAAAGTGGTATTCATAGAAATAAAGGGTAGAATTAATAATGATTACCGGAATATATACCAGCGAGTTACAACCTCTTTTTTCGAATCTTCTCTTTGCTTGGGATATGTAAATTATAGGCAATCTAGAGCCAATGTGTGTACTCTTTGACGTATGTGTCAGTAGTCAATTTATGCCGTAAGAGAATTTGAGTCGCTCGGAGTAACATACCGGTTACATAATTCCTAAACGAACGTTTTATTATTTAAATCCAACGTTACGTGGTCAGAAGTAATAATAAAGTGCCGAAGAAAAGGTAAAAAAGCTTGTAAAACGGTTGTGAATGACGCACTATCTGAAATAAAGTCGACAGTTAACTTACAAGTGGACGTGTACAAATCAACGAGATAGAAGGATAGTTACAATGTTAAGCTACTTGCATTGAATTAAGCAATAAAAAACAGCCGAGGTCCAGGCTGCAACATTTATGGCTGCTATAAGGTCATACAAAAATAAGAATATTTTGTGCCAAAGACAAATCTATCCTTCCAAAGATATATATTTTTAATTTATATTAAAATAAACACACTTATATTTATTTTTTATTGACAATTGTTTCACCAGATTACTGGCTTCTTCAGAATACAAAGTAGAACTGAATACTAAATCTAAAAGCATAAAACTATAACGAAGAAAATACGGATGTAATTACAGCGCTTTTGAAATTATGGGATATTGAAGCAGGTAGAAGGGAAATACCACTATTAAGACAGAACAAAATATTACAGTTGAGGGGTTTAAATGAAATAAAATGTGCAGGTAACCAGTTACTATAATTCTATTGAAAAGATTAAGTAAGGAGATGAATTGGTTTCGATTTGATCACTCCAGAGGTATGGTGAATTCTTGTTTTTGTTAATTTCTAATAACTCTAAAATAATAAGTTGTTACTTTTACCTGATTTTCATTCTATAAATGGTGGGCAAAGGTTGACTTATTGTAATTGTGGCACTCAAAAACTTTGGTATGTTCATCCCATCTAGACTTGAATGATCTTCCCGTATGACCGAGGTAGAAACTAGGGCAACTACAACATGTCAACTATAGACACCTGAGTTATTGTTATTTTTGTTTATTTTATCTTTATTGTTCCTTATATATTTTTCGCTTTAAAAGCTGCTTGAAGTTTCCTATTTAATAAAAACTGGGCTATTTTTGAGAGGGAAAAGCGATAAATGTTGATACTTTGATATAATTTGGGATCGATATTATGGGTAGGAGGATATACTTCATTTAAAGCCTTTTTATTTAATTTTTTAGTTAACATGTTTTCCATAATTAATTGTAACCGTTATTGACAGCAATAGATTTTATTATGTGTAGTTCTGTATCAAAATTTTTTTTGATAATGGGATGGTAAATATATCTTTTTCAAGATTGAACAAAATGAAGATGAACAATTTAACGAGTTTTTGATCAGAATAAAACTCAACCAAGTTAATTTGAATTCGGGAATTTACTTGAAGAAATGTTAAAAAGCAAGATAGTATTTGGCATAAGCGCTAATCAATTTAGAGAGAAATTATTGAGAGAAGATAACCTAGACTTGCCAAAAGCGTAAAACGAGCCAACAAGTCTCTAAACAATTAGATGAGTTCGAAGGTAAAAGTAAAATAGAAATAAAGTCTTGATTGTGAAAAATAAAAGTACCATCAAAGAACAAAACAAGAAGCTGACTGCAGAAGATGTGTTACAAATCATAACCGCAGAGAATGCCCAGCTTTTAATATACTGTGCACTACTATAGAAGTGGTTATTTTCTTAAAATGTGCAAAACTAAGAAGAAACATAACACTTAACAGAAAAACAGAGTAAATGTATTAGAATGAAGCTCAAATTCTAAATATGACGCATACGTATGTGCTATAAGTGGGCGAGAAAATAAAAATTGGGCATAAACAGAACTAACTGGCAACGTAAAGAATCTAATTCAAGGTAGATACAGGAGCAGAAAACAATGTCTTACCGAATCACTTGCTGTATAGAACAACGGCAAGCCTGGAATCAAGCGAAACAAGAAATCTAGGAAGTTACATAAATGATAAAATGGCAGTTAAAGGAGAAACAGAGCTAAATTAAAAAAAAATGAAAAAACAAAGACTATATTTAAAGTAGTTAAAGCAAAAGTTACTCCAGTCCCAGGACTTAATACCTGTGAAAAACCAAGACTTATAGCAAGTTTAGGCTATATACGAGTATGATGTAGATCTCAGATTAAATTCACATGCTATAACAGATCGGGTAAAGCAAGAAGTTGTCAGAATAGTGAAGTTAGATGACATAAAACCAGAAAAAGACTCTTGTCCTACCGTGAGCTTTGTGGTAGCATCAGACTTGAACCAAAATATTCTGAGACGTCATTTAACAACTTATTTACCGTTTTAAGAGTGAAGATTCAACAATGTTACATCCAGTCTACATCACAATCAAGGCAATGCACTTGCTAAGAAGTGGGTCTAATCGCAAAAAACTGGCCTAGGAAATATAGAATCGACAAGTCAGTCATTCAAGTTGCTTTGTTAAACAGGAGAAATACACCATGAAAGGATAAATTAGGTTCACTTAATCTAGGTCTTTTCGGCAGAAATACTAGATCGCCAATACCTATAAATAATAACAATTTAGAACACGAAATAGTAAAAGGACTCACAACTCAACTACACGGATTAAGAAAGAGGCTACGTACTACAGTACCAGTCAATTTTGAAACCATTGAGAGTCAGACACAAGATGGCTCATCGACAATGTGAAGGGGCAAGAGTAGTAGAAATGCCCGAGGGTTTACCAAGATCTGTAATAATTCAAACAAGTTAAAGCCAAATCTTACGTTGAAACTTCAGTCATCTGCAGCAAACACAAGCAGACACAACTAGCAACAGATTTGTCGTAACTGAAACTAAATAAACTGACAAACCAGTAGTACAACAGGAACCAACATAAGCTCAATCACT
The DNA here is from genome assembly GCA_034190945.1 of Octodonta nipae. Lineage (NCBI taxonomy): Eukaryota > Metazoa > Arthropoda > Insecta > Coleoptera > Chrysomelidae > Octodonta > Octodonta nipae. Next base: position 63,528,174 of record CM067223.1, read on the forward strand.
CCAAGCGTTAACAAATTCATCTCCAAGCATTTTCAATCATCTGTAGAAGTAAAGCCTGCCTCAACCTGCAAAAGCACTCCCAAATTTAATAATACTTACAAGTATATTTTTTTGTAGTAGGTATTTACAATTATTTGTGCACCGACGCACGGAACACTATTTATAAACCATATTTCAGTTAAACTTTTAAAACAGGCGATACTTCCTTTATATTATATAAAGAAATATGAATTAATCACAGCACAGACACACACGACACAACAATACAATAAAATAAATGTTCAATGAATGAAATGCTATGTTTATTACGTCACAAGAATCACGTGACCTCATATTAGTGATTGTATAGTATTTTTTAAAATTTTAATTCCCGATTTTATTTAGAAAATACTGAAATTGAAAAAAAAATTTTGACATACTGAGAGCTTATTAGAACATTATTGGCAATTTTATAGGGGTTACAAAAATGAGTCAAACATTCAATTGAAATAGAAAAATGTAAATTGTAAAATAGAAACCGTGTTCTAAAAGCAGTTCATTTTAATACAAAAACCACCCCGTATAACATTGATTCTCCATATAACTCTTGTTATTATCTGGAACTATGCAAATATGATGATATCTTATACAAGCATTAAGCTTCAGATGTCAATTTCGTAATTTTGTACATACACGAAGTGCTTCATAACAAGCATCACCGTCGTTTAACTCTTTTTCTATTGCACAGTGTGGATATTTTCTCTCGTCGCGTCATAAAGCGTATAGAGTGAATAATATAAAACGATAGACACTTTCCAACGTCAGCGAGTCGGCGTAGAGCTGAATACTCAGAACTGGGTCATTGTACTTTATTTTAAGAGAAAATCAATATTTTTACGGTGTACTTTTGAATGGGTATTCCGACTTTGTTAATACAGGTTTTTGGTTATGGCCTTAGGTAACTCCCGTTGGAAGTTTCAAGGTAATAAACGCCACGCCCATCGGCAATTTCATTGTTTTGCTGGTAATTTACGAAAGATCTGTACCGGCAAAACTTCGAAATTTTGAGGAAATTTTATCTTTAGCAGTTAGAAAGGAAATATTAGGAGGAACAATTTAAGTTAGAACAATAGATGATTTTCAGTCGCTAAAATTTTTTCGACAAAAAATAGTTATTACGATGATAATTTTAAAAGTTATTGTTAAGAAGAAATCGTTGGAAGTAAGGTAGCTTCAGTTTTGTTTTGGCATTAGGTAAATGTTTCTTCTATAACAGTCATAAACTATAATCACCCGCCGTATTTCTCCCTTGTCTTCTCAGTCTACACACTATAATCTCAGAAACTACTGCAACAATTTTGTTATTGGTTTCACTAATAGACTAGCAATGTTTGTCGAAAAAGTCGAAGAAAAGTGCCACTTGGGAGTTTTGGAGTGGAAGCTTCTCAATTCTTTTAAGCAAGGCGTATCTTCAGCAATTTCCAAATAGAATCGTATTTTCATTAAGGGGAGGGGGGACAAGAAAATAAAATACTTTGTAGGCGTTCAAAATTAATTTATTCATCAACATAGCTTAGATTTAATAACTCCTTATAAAAGTATGTACCGAACAAATATTTTATTTACCATTTTTAAATATTTTTTAAAATAAAAAATAACATTTTTGGTTTTGCTCGTATAACTTGTGAACAGTATGGGATAACATTAATGGCAAGAGAATCATAGACAAATTTCTGTTCTTTTTCTTAAATTTGACACAGAAATATCACCTTCCATGTAGTTTTTAAACAAATATCAAACAATAAGTAAGGCAAAACTATTTTGATTCGAAATTTTGAATAGTATCAAAAAAACTTCACAGCTACATTTTGTTTCTTCGGTGTCGCCTTTAGTATTTTAATTTTAGATAAGGGGCTGGTTAAAATAGGGATATGGTGTTGCAAAACTTATTCATAAAAATATGTTATTTTCTTCTTTTAGGCGATTACTCTGAAGGGTGTATCGCTATCTTCTGCCAATCTGAAAACCAGTCCGATACTTTGAATGCCTGTCCAGTCCATGATATTTTTCGGAAGACCGAGACATTTGTTATCTGCCAACACCACGCCTTCCATCCATTTTAAGTTGGAACAGACGGTATGTGTCCAAGGTGGGCTAACTTATAACATTTGTTATAAGTGCGATTTAGCTTTTTTAATGCTTTCAATCTATTAAGCACTTTCACCCCATATAAAAATGCAGTCTAAACAGCATTTAGCCATAAGCTGTCGTAATTTTAGGTTTAAACTATCTTTATAAAACTAGCGATTCAAGCTTTGGTTTGGCTTCATTGACCTTGCTACATTCATTCAACTTAGTTTTTAACATTTATGTAATTTTAACTGCCATCTTCCGCATATCCGTAAAGAGTGGACTTGTCATACCCACGTTGTATTTTTAGGTTTGAAGTTATCATATTTCCTGACCAAGGCCAGGCTTGTTGCCCCAATAAAGGCATCTTTGCCCGGCTTTGTGTGTTCAAAAACCACTTCTAAATCATATTTGCAGGAAGATCTTTAAAAAGTGGCTCATGACTAATTAACTAATTAGTCTGCAGTTCGGGAATATTCGCCATGCTTCTGGTATTATTTTGGTGCTACATATTGAGTTATACAGGGTGGCCCACCAGGAATGATATCGATCGATAATGGGAATACGGTATTAACGAATTCAATGAAATTTCACTGGTCACTTTTCGATTGGGGGCAGTCCAACTAAAATATTTTCAAGCATGTGCATGTTGATACCAACTTCCTTATTTCAAAATGATTGCAATTCTGAATTCTACCGGTAATTTTAAGACTAATTCATGTAAAATACCCTATACTTAATTTCAGTCCTTTTCGAGATATTCCAAAGTGTTTATTAAAACTGAAATTTTAAGGCATTCAGATAAATGCCAATTATGCAGTAACGCAGCGGAATCAAGAAACTTTTTTCGGGAAGGTCATAGAATGTACTTCGAGCTTCCAAAATCTGTAATATTAATTTGAAATTGTATCAGAGTGTTTAAAAAAAAATAAATTGGAAAAATTAATTTTTTCAAATGGAAACCACCATTTTCTATATAGTTATCAGATTAAGTATCGAAAATAAGAGGTACTTTGTTGAAACTTATCTATACGAAAATCTAATAGATTTCGACATTCGAAAGAAAAAAAATCAGTATTCTCAACAAAAGTAAGTAAGTTGACTGTGGCAGTTATTAAGGACTCAACTGAAATGTCAGTGTGAGTTGATTCAGTATAATAATATTGAATTAAACTATACTTAGTGCGTTAAATTAAAAAAAAATGACAACACGTCTGAATTATACAAACGAAGATTATTTAAATTTACTTATTATTTATGGAGAAGAAAACCAATTATTGATTTAGAAACAATGGGAATTATGCTTAATTCCGGTTCAATAAATGTTCAAATTGGTGACTATCAACTTGATGACTTCTCACATCTCATAATGAGTTGCTCATGGGTGGTTCATTTTATTGAACGAGCACTTAAATTTTGAAATGCATCTCGTAGTCTTTGTTTTCAATCTTCGTTGGTAGTTACTGAACATTCATAAACTTGATTTTTGATTGCACGCCAAATAAAAAAATCTAGTACGGATAGATCGGAAAACCGGGGTGGCCAGAGAAAAGGACCATTATTCGCAATCCATTGATCTTGAAATGTTGATGGCATAAAATCGTTGATAAGATGGCCATTATAAGGAGGAGCCCCATATGTTGATAAAAATGTGTCAGTGGTCTGCCAATGGAATATTATGTAAATAATCATTTTCCAGTTCTTCTAAAATGTTTAAAGATGTTTGCCCTAAAGAATTTGTTCATCTGGTTCATCAAAGAAACTACACGAGTTTCTTACCATTTAAGTTTTCCACATAGAAGTGGGCAATATACGTTGAACTGCCAACTTTCTTGGAAATGTTGCTCTCTCGAAACATGACTCACTCACTCCAATAATGTGAGTTATGTCTATTAAAGATTCAATTTTTCGTGAGTTTTGCCTCATCGGTCCAAATGATGTTGTCCAAGACTGTCATTACCTTGGTACGTAGTTAAAATAAATTCACAAAAATTAATTTTTCTTAAAAAATCTGTACCCTTCAGATGCTGTACAGTATTGAATGAAAAATGGATGGAAATTATGTTTTTTAAAATTTGAAGATTTGTGCTTCTTCTGAATCCACTCTCAAGTTCCATTTGCCTCACTGATTTCGTAGGATATGTGGCGAAATATCCGAAAATCATAATTTCCATTGCTTCGTTATCAACAATTGGATTTCTTTCTTTGTCTTTTAGCTGTAAAGGATCCAAAGTTCGTCAATGCCCGTTTAACAGTCATTGATGTTTGTATCGATTTGTGCGGATATCGAACTGCAAACATATTACATGTTCTAGATATCGCTTTTTTGCATTCTCCATAAATAACAAGTAAATTTAAATAATCTTCGTTTGTATAAGTTAGACGTGCTGGCATTTTTTTCAAATTTAACATACTAGGATGTATCGTTTAATTCAATATTAATATACTACTGAATCAACACACACTGACATTTCAGTTGAGTCCTTAGCAACCGCCACAGCCAACTTAGTTATTTCTATTGAGGATGTTGAAAAATTTTAATAAATTTTGACAAAGCACCTCTTATTTTCGATGCATAATCTGATAACGATATAAAAATGGTGGTTTCCATTTGAAAAAATTGAGTTATTCATGATTTCGCATTTCAATTTTTGGGTTTTTTTTAAACACTCAGTACACAATTTTCAACCTAGTATTACATAATTTGGAAGCTCGAAGTTCATTCTATCACCTGTCTCGATTCCGCTGCTTTACTGCATAATTGGTCCTTGTATAAAGGCTTTAAAATGTCAATTTTAATAAACGTTTTGAATATTTCGAAAAGGGCTGAAATTAGGTATTTATACATGAAATAGTCTTAAAAGTACCGGTGGAATGGCAATAATTTACAGGGTGTTCGATTTGAAATATTCTAGTTGGAATCAACTTCCAGTATACCGTTTTCCCATTTTCGATCGATATCATTTCCGGTGGGCCACCCTGTATCGTTTTAGAATTTTACGAATATTACCATTTTCTGTATTTTAGATTTCCACTAACTATAATATCGAATCTAGTTGCTATTCGACTTTTTGCATGTAACAACTCTTCTGTCAGTATCTGAGATCGTTCAGGATACTGTTCGTTGTTCTGAATATTCGGTCTTCCTTCACTGAACAAATACTTTATATATTGTTCCTGTTTCATTAAATTTATTTTCTTACATTACGTTTGTTTCTGAAGAGTCGTATAATGTTGGGAGTTATATTTTTTCGAGCTACTTCTGCGCCTTTTTTGTGTACTTGAGGCTTGAAGTTGAAATTATGTTTGTCTTCAAGCCCTTATGATTCTTATGATTCTATACATCTTACTTCTATGGTGCCTTGCCGAACTTAATTTTAGTTTTTATATCTCTTTACAGCCTTTTATATTCTTCTTTGTTGCGTTTGATAATTCTTCGCTTTTCATCATTCATGTTTTCTTTCCAAACCTTCTACTTCATTTCAAGTTGTTACAAGGCGGTAGCCAGCGAGGGTCTGGGGTTAACTACCCCCCCCTCCCTCCAAAATTTCAGAATTTTGAGCTTCAATTTTAATCAATTTACCCTCTTTTTCATAAAAATAATATTTATGTTTATTAATTTTTATACATCCTGGAAATACATGAACCAAAAAATAAATATTGCAGTCTTACTCAGTCCATCACCAATCAAAAAAATGATTCAACCCCCGCAAAAAATTTCTGGCTACGGCCTTGAGTTGTTAGTACCTACCGTAAAAAGTTTTTAATACTGTCCATATGTCATGATTCAAGTTTTATACGACTTATCGGTTCCAATTTCAGCGATACGTTGTAACGGGTTAAATAGATTAACTAAATCGCTTAACGAACACTTGAAGAATCTCGAGGAGGTATTTCTACGGCTCCGGAGTAAAGTTGAGCCCGAAGAGGTGTCAACCGTTCCAAGAAATAGTGCACTATCTTGAACAGGTGGTTTCCATGGAGTGGGTAGCTTTGATAAAGAAAGGTCGATACCTAAAGATATTCACCAGTCAAGAAGTTTCCTGGGGTTATGCACGTACTATCGGCGGTAGGTAGCAGGATTTGCCAATATCGCCAGAACACTTACTAGACTCACAGAGGGGAAACACTGAAAAGACCACTGATCAGTGACCTCGTTTTAAGTTATCCTTTGACAGTTGAGGACTCGCAGCAAACTCTTGGCTGTGGTAAAGGGGGTGGAACATTTATACAAGTATCTCTATGGTAAAGAATCCTCCTGAGGACTGAGTAGGCAGCACTGAGGTGGCTAATGCAGTTTAAAAACCCCGAAGATCAAGTGCCAGGTGCATTGAGCGGTTGTAAGAATTCGACTTCAACAACATCGCGCTGGAACAAGCCATAAGAATGCTGATGCCTTATCGAGGAGACCATGTCCTGATGATTGCAAACATTGTCAGCGAGCTGAAGAATAAGGGGCTGTTCTCTGTAGAACTATCATAGTCGAAGACTATTGTCAATCTGAAGAGATCCAGAAAGACCAGAGATTGGATCCGGAATTAAAAGAAATTATCCGGTGGAAGGAAGAAGACCGCAAACCTATGTGGCAAGAGATTTCCCGTTTGCCACCCACCATAAAGTCATATTGGGCTCAATGGAACTCCCTCATCCTGGAGGACAAACTTCTTAAGTCGAGAGGATGGCAAGAACAGAAAACATATTGTGATTCCCAGAAATAGAAGGACCAGAGTTCTTGTGAAAACTACATTATGGTTCAACCGGAGGACATCTGGGAGTGATTAAAACCCTGGGAACGTTAAGACATCGCTTTTACGGGGTAAACTGCCAAGCAGATGTCAAGGATTGGTGCCGGAAATCTACGGTTTATGCAGCAAGTAATGGGCCTCAGAAGCGAGCGAAATCTACTACGTTAGTAGTCCATTTGAAAGAGTAGCCACTGATGTTGCCGGGTCTTTTCGTGAATCTGACTATAAGTACATTGTGGTGGTGATGAACTATTTCAGTAAATGGGCAGAAGCTTATGTCAAGAATCCTTGACCGTTGCTGATGTCCTTGTCAAGGAATGAATCAGTAGTTTTGGTGTTCTCTTGGAGTTGCACTCCGACCAGGGAAAAAACTTTTGAAGATCAGTAAAACACGGATACAGCCTGTAATTCGATGAAATGATAGAACGGATGAATAGGGCCATTAACCGCCATTTTTCAAAGGCAGTCTCTGATCACCAACGAGACTGGGATCACAATCTTCATCTGTTTCGAATGGCATATCGTTCGTCTGTGCACGAGTCATAGGTCAGACCCTGGCCAGTGTTATTATGGAACGAAAGTCACGACTAATATGCCATTTTAAGTTTGGAGAGTTTGTTTGCAGGTGAGGACTACGTCAGCCAGTTACGTCAAAATATGAACGGCTCTTTGAACTTCTGGATACGAAAAAAACGCAGGAAATAAAAGAAATTGTAAATTCATAAGAGATTCATTCGTTTGAAGATTCCAACACCTTGTACATCCGTAACGATGCGTTTGCGGACATATGTTCATAGAAACATTTTGTCATTTACACCTTGCACTATAATTTAATTTGATAACAATTTACTTGAAACAATAGTAGGTACGAACTTTTGTAATTTCATGCATAGTTCTGTTTCAAATATACGAAAAACAAGTCTTTCAGTCCTCACAAAACAAATACAAGGAAAATCGATAGACAGGTAACAATTTCCCAAGTAATATTCCACAGATTCCGAGAACAAGATTGTTTCGAGAAATAACGAGCAGAGAAATCAAGCGTTATATTAAGAGTACAAGAACAGAATGGGTTTATCGGATTCACAGAAATCCATATATGGTAGCTTGTTGGAGCTATGAAATATATTAATAGAAAGTTCATAAGTATAGAAGCTCTGGTACAGATAAAAGTATATTATATAAAGGAATATACAGAAATATAATGAAAGCTTGTCAAATATTGTATAAAATGAAGCTTAATGTCGGATATCATAATAAAATATATCGTGTATCATAATATAATAAATCGGATAGGTTAGTGTAACATTTTGAGACAAATGTAAAATACAATAATTGTATTTAATTTACATGTTAGTATATACGAATTGTCACATTAAAAGAAGAAGATGTAGAAATAAATATATGTCAGTTTTGTACAAATTATGTATCAAAAAAAATTATTATAAAAAATTGCTTTTCGTTGAATTATTTGTAGTGTGTGTGTATGTGTGAATAGAAGGGTTTAGTAATTTTTTTAAGTTATTTTTTTATGAAGACGCGAGATGTAAGACCGACATCTAGGTTTTTCAAGAGAATCAGTACACAGAGGTTCCGAGTCTGGAGCCGTTCCGTGTAATTGCTGTTCTCCCTTAACTCCTAGGACAGAATGTCACGATAAAATTTTCAGGTTACTTCACCTGTCAGAGATATTGAACACTCTCTTCGAGGTGTCCTTCCTTTGTAGAACAGCAATTACACGGAACGGCTGCAGATTCGGAACCTCTGTGTACTGATTTTCTTGAAAATCCTAGATGTCGGTCTTACATCTCGCGTCTTCAAATTTAACGAAATGCATCAAATGCATAAAGAAGTGTTCGAGAGAACATTCAATTGTGGGAAGCGCAACTGATGAAGGTTCCCGACCAGAAATAATATATATTATATTTATATATAATATATATTGCCTTGCGTATAAAGGAATGACACCTCGAAGAGAGTATTATTTTTTTATATTTAATTTAATATTGTATTTCATGGGAATAACACCACAATTACGGGAAAGTCTGTATATCTCAAATACTCGAAACATTTCGAATTTTGGAGCAGACCCCGTTTTCAACGGCAATAAAAACTAACGCAACGAAATTAAAGATATTAGCATTGATTGCAAACTTTACACAATTTCGGAGTATGACGGTAATCCCAACTTTCTTAGCACCTTCATAACATCATGCAACACCGCGACCAGTTCTCCTTATTCTTAATATAAAAAACAATTTCTGTAGCAGGTCAGCGGAACTAAATGAATTCGCAAAAGCCTTCACAACTGCTCTAAAATCTTATAACTCTTTCTGAAAACCATTTCGGAAATGCTCAAGACCTACCGGCACTCCTTCAGGACCTCCAATAAATAAAACAATTGCCATCAGAATCCGGCTTAACATTTTCAGCAAAAGTCCAGACTAACAAGACAAAAATGCTGGATGCGCTCACCAAACAAAATATAACAACTAAAGAAAACAAGCCCAAATAGACTTAATGGAAAAATCGGACTGTTGCATATAGCGCCATTTTTGCATATGTATTTAAGTGGACTCTAATTTATAAAAGGTGTTGGTGCAAATTATACTATTGTTACGAAATTTACCCAAAGCCGACCCTGTGTCATTTCAGCACGACAACAAACGCTTCAAGATAAAAAAATATGATTCTCGAAAAGGCTCGGCAGCGGAAGGAACGATGGTGATTTCTACTGGAGAATTCCAGGGGGATTATAAAAGAAGCACGCCACGATCGCAGTTCAGTGATACCGCGTCGACTAGCTTATATGGGATTATTATTGTATTTGAATCAGATGTTTAAATGTAAATAAAGTTCTAGAAAAGTGAAAGTAAATATTAGTTGTTATAATTTTTAAATTGAACCCACGAAGTACATAACATTTGGTGTTAGAAGTGAAGGATTAAGTGCAGTTAACATCCTAAATTGATTTATGGAAACTCGTAGTATGGAAAAGATAGACGAAAAAATTGCACAGATTCTAGAAAAACGTGACAAGAAGGAGAAACAACATCAAGAAGAAATTCAACAAAGGTTAGTGAAATCTTTTGATGACAAACTTAAAATTGAGTTAGGAAATCTTGTCACTAATATAGATGAAAAACGTAAAATAGAATTAGAAAATCTTGTTTCCACGATGAAAAGTGAACAACAAAATCTGATTGAGGGATTATTCTCGAAATTTGTAGAAAAACAAGACCAAACTGAATTAAAACGACAACATGAATTTAAACTATTAGAAGAAAAACGACAAAATGATTTTAAAGTATTTGAAGAGAAACAAGAACAAGTTGAATATAAGCGACAAAATGAATTTAAAATAACTGAAGAAAAAAGACAAATGCAGTTTGAACAATTAATGCAAATAGTATCGCAAGTTAATGAAACAGTTAATGAAAGAATGCAAATAGTTGAATCAGACATAAAAGAAATAAACGACGACATAAAGATCCTAAAAAATAATGTGGAGACTCTTGAAATCAAAGTAGATGACATCGATTCCATCCAGAGCCAGGTGAAATTTGAAATCAGTTCCATTAAAAACACGGTACAAAGTGAAGTAAGTGAAGTACAAAATAAAATCAGTGCCATCCAAAACAAGGTAGAAACAGAAATCAAAAAAATGCAACAGGACTTACAGCGAGGAAAATACCAGCACACCGTGAGTACCAAAGGTTCCTTTAATAAACCACCCACATTCGACGGCAGTTCATCTTGGCCCATATATAAACGACAATTTGAGGCCGTGGCTACAACTAATGGATGGGATAATCAAGAAAAGTCTACTTCTCTGGTAATTTCGCTAAGAGGTCCGGCCCTAGAACTCCTCCAAAGCATTCCAGTCGATGAACAAGGCAATTTCGACAAGATCATCGCCATCCTAGACAAACGCTACGACAATCAATCCTTGAGCCAGGTATACCAAGTCCAACTGAGTGGAAAAACCCAAAAATCCGGTGAAAGCCTCCAAGAATTCGAAGCAGAAATTAGACGGTTAGTTCACTTGTCCTACCCAGACCTGCCAGAGGAAACGAAAGACCAGTTGGCCACACAGAGTTTCATAAACGGCATCAGAGATGTGGAAGTACAAAGAAATTTAAGACTGAGTGGCGTCAAGAAGAGTAATGAAGCTCTACTTCGGGCTTTGGAAGTAGAGGCCGTCATGAACATGTCCAAGCCGAGGGTCCGAGCAGTTTCCTTCAACCAGGAAGAGTCAGAGTCACCATTTCAAGCGCTGCTGGCTGGTCTGAACAAAATATTAGAACGGTCACAAAGAACTGGCACCAGAGGGGCATGTTACCGCTGCGGACGGACAGGACACTTCCAACGTGATTGTCGAGTGAGGCCACCTGAACAATCACCGACCAGGGGTAACCAACAAAACAGCCACATGTCCAGGGACCGTCAGTCAGTCAGCATAGGGGGGCGAATGCTGACTGTCCCTCCACCAGCCCCCGAAACGTTATCCATCCGGGGATTCTGCAGAGATAGCGGCAGCCTAGTCATCAGAGGCACCATCAACGGGCGAGCAGTTACCATCACCATCGATACCGGCGCCGCTGTGTCCATTGCCAAGTCCAGAGTTTTGAGAGCATCAGAAATTCGGCCAGTTACCAATAACATCCAGCTCAGAACAGTCACCGGCGAGTCCATGTCAATACAGGGTGAGGCAGATGTCGTGCTACAGATAGGGGACAACACGATCCGGCATAGGGTCCTGGTAGCGAATATTGAGGACGATTTTATACTGGGAATGGACCTAATTAGCCAGCATGGATTTATGTTCGACCCGAGATATGATGTTCTTCGGTTCCTGAATGAGGAATTTGTATTGACACGGCCCGTCAACACATCATTCACGCCCATAAAAATTGTGGCAAAGTCTTCAGCTAGAATTCCCGGTCGAACAGAACAGATTATTCATGGGCAGCTAGACAGCAATCCTGGGAGCTGGACGGGCTATAGTTAAAACCGGACGAGATATACCAATCAGAGTCCTGAATTTGTCCAACAACGACATCAGAATTACCAATGGTCAAGAGATAGCTTGTTTCGAGCCAGTAGAGACCATCATCAATTGCGAAGAAGAGTACCAGACGTCGGTGAAGGAGACAGGGCCCGATAAAGAGTTCCTACAACAGTTTGCTGACCATTTGACACACTTGACACCAGAGAACCAGAAGAAAGCCAAGCAATTTATAACAAAACACTGGCAAATTTTTAACAGTAAAAATGGAACCACCGGTCGCACCAACATCATCCAGCATCGAATAGATACCGGAAAGGCTTAACCCAACAGAATACCACCTAGACGACTACCATTGGGGCAACAACAGGCAGTCGAGGAAAACATCGAGTCCATGTTACAAAATGGAGTTATTGAGCCATCCATCAGTCCATGGTCTGCTCCTGTCGTGCTAGTTAAAAAGAAAGATGGAACCACCCGATTTTGCGTGGATTACAGAAAGCTGAATGATGTCACGAAGAAAGACAGCTATCCACTACCCCGAATCGATGACTCTTTGACCACACTAGCAGGCTCCCGTTGGTTCTCCACACTAGACCTAAAAAGTGGATATTGGCAGGTTGGTGTGCACGCAAACGACAGAGAGAAGACAGCGTTCTCCACCAGTAAAGGGCTGTTTCAGTTCACGGTCATGCCCTTTGGGTTATGTAATGCACCCGCTACATTTGAGAGGCTAATGGAGTATGTACTGAGCGGGTTAACATGGAGGACGTGCTTAGTGTACCTCGACGACATTCTAGTCATGGGCCAGACATTCGACGACCATCTGAAGAACCTGGGCGAAGTATTCTCCAGAATTAATAACGCCAACCTGAGACTCAATCCGAAGAAGTGTTCCTTGTTTCAAAAAGAAGTTGAGTTTTTGGGCCACGTAGTGTCCGAGTCAGGAATCCGCACCAACGAAGACAAGATAGAAGCCATCCGTGATTGGCCAGTTCCAAGAGACAAACATGAACTCCGAAGCTTCTTGGGCCTCTGTTCATACTACCGTCGTTTTGTTGAGGGATTTGCCACCATCGCCGCCCCTCTACATCGGCAGACCACTGATAAAGAGACCTTCCATTGGAATCAGGATTGCGAAACATCATTCAGGCGACTGAAGGCAGCACTATGCTCCAGCCCAATCCTAGCCTTTCCTACACAGTCCGGTAAGTTCATCTTAGACCCCGACGCCAGCAACACAGGTTTGGGGGCCGTCCTATCCCAGGTACAAGATGGTGAAGAGAGGGTGATCGAGTACTACAGCCGTGGATCCTCGAAGCCAGAAAGAAATTATTGCGTCACCAGAAAAGAACTTCTTGCAATAATAAGGGCTGTGGACCATTTCCACAAATACCTGTATGGTCGCCATTTCTTAATCCGAACAGATCATGCCGGACTCAAATGGCTGCTGGACATGAAGACACCGGAAGGACAACTGGCCAGATGGATGGAGAAATTACAGCAATACGACTTCAAGGTGGAACACCGTGCCGGCCGGTTGCACAATAATGCCGATGGCCTATCCAGAAGACCCTGTAGAGCGGAATGCAAGCATTGTCTGAAGACGGAACAGCGAGAAGGTATCTCCATCAGGCAGATCCGAGTACAGGCCAATGAAGACTGGACAACGGAACAGTGCATACAGGACCAAATGGCTGATCCAGACATCGAACCAATCTTGTCACTCAAAATGAGAGGGGCACCCAGGCCACGATGGGACGAGGTAGCTAGATACTCCGGGGTGCTGAAATCGTTATGGGCTCAGTGGGACTCTCTAAGAGTAGACAATGGAATGCTCAAGCGAGTTTGGGAAAGCGCTGATGGACGAGAAATCAAGTCCCAACTGGTAGTTCCGAAGAAAAAGGTACCAGCCATCCTGACCGAAGTACATGATGGAATTACCGGAGGCCACCTGGGCATGAATAAAACCCTAGACAAAGTTCGCCAGCGGTACTACTGGGTGAATTACTTCGAAGACGTCAGAGCTTGGTGCCGCAAATGTGCCACATGTGCCGCCAATAAGGGCCCGATGACCCGGACCAAGGGCAGAATGCAGCAGTACAATGGGGGCGTCCCATTTGAGAGAATTGCCATCGATGTCGCCGGTCCGTTTCCCGAGTCTGAGAGGGGGAACAAATACATTCTGGTCGCAATGGATTACTGAGGCATATGCGATACCCAACCAAGAGGCAACCACGGTAGCGACGGTGCTAGTAGAACAACTATTCAGCCTGTTTGGCGTCCCGATGGAATTACATTCAGACCAGGGGCGTAACTTTGAATCGAATGTATTCCAGAAGGTCTGCACGATGTTGGGGATCAGGAAAACGAGAACAACACCATTACACCCACAGTCAGACGGAATGGTGGAAAGATTCAACAGGACCTTGGAACAACACCTATCCAAGGTCGTCAGCAATAACCAGCGTGATTGGGATGAGCATATTCCCCTATTCCTGATGTCATATCGCTCTGCTGTACATAATAGTACAGGCCTGACCCCAGCCAGGGTCCTATTCGGAAAGGAGCTGCGATTACCATGCGACTTGGCATTTGGCTCCCCCGAAGAACCTCCCCAAGACATCGACGATTATGCCGACCAGCTCCGACATAACATGCTGGCAATACACGACTTAGCCCGAACGGAGATGTTGGCCACCAGTGACCGGATGAAGACGCGATACGACCTCAAGGCCAATTCAGTCGGGTTCCAGGAGAGGGACAAAGTCTGGTTGTACAACCCCCAACGGAGCAAGGGTAAATCCCCAAAGCTTACACCCGCCTGGGATGGTCCATACGAGGTGGTCAAGAGGCTTAATGACGTCGTCTACCGGATCCGTCGAAACCCCAAGGCTAAATTAAAGGTGGTTCACTTAGATCGACTCGCTCCCTACCATGGAGGGGATGTTTCTGATCGGGACGATCAGAATTAAAGGGGGGGGGGCAGTGTTACGAAATTTACCCAAAGCCGACCCTGTGTCATTTCAGCACGACAACAAACGCTTCAAGATAAAAAAATACGATTCTCGAAAAGGCTCGGCAGCGGAAGGAACGATGGTGATTTCTACTGGAGAATTCCACGGGGATTATAAAAGAAGCACGCCACGATCGCAGTTCAGTGATACCGCGTCGACTAGCTTATATGGGATTATTATTGTATTTGAATCAGATGTTTAAATGTAAATAAAGTTCTAGAAAAGTGAAAGTAAATATTAGTTGTTATAATTTTTAAATTGAACCCACGAAGAACATAACACTATTTTGGAGAAGTTAAAATTTTATAGTGCATAGAATGTTTCCAGTACATAAATATGTAACGGTACAATTTACAATTATTAAGATAAATTACGCAGACTTACCAGAAAGGTAAAAGGGTGTATGTAAATACTATATGTAGATCCAGTATGTAGTTCCGTCCATAAAATGTGCACATAAAGTCAGGGACCGTAAAAATTATATTTCGAACTGTTCGGCATGAGAGACGATGCGAAAGTCTCGTTGACCCATTCAACGAGGAAGTATGTGGTTTTTTCCAACATATAGTACAGGAAGGAATGAAAATAATAGGAATTTAAGGATATCAAACCTAATTCCAGCAAATAAATAAATAATACATTCAGTCTAATGCACTTGAATATCCAGCTTATATAACCCGCAAAAAACTAAATAAATATTCATTAAATAAACAATGAAGACGAAACATTCTCCCCCACATAAAAGGGTATGGAGCCTTTTATCCCTCTGGTAAAGGACAAAGCTTGACTAAAGGACGTGTGACTGTTCCCTTAGTTGTATGTAAAGTTGCAACTCTAACTTTGCCATCGGCACCTGCATGAGTTTTAATTATACGTGCTAATGGCCATTTAAGAGGAGAACTCAACTCATTCTTTATAAGTACCAAAGAACCCACTGAAGGTGGATGAATTGAATCCTTATACCACTTTGCCCTCTGATGAAGGGTATGAAGATACTCTTGTTGCCATCGCTTCCAGAAGTCGTAATGTTAACGCTGCAAAAGTTGCCAACGAGAAAGGGTATTAATTTTTAAATCCGCATAGTCTGGATCAGACAACGCAGCCAAAGGTTCCAAAGTCAAGAAATGACCAGGAGTTAAAGCATTCAAATCGTTGGGATCCGTACTAACTGCACAAAGCGGTCTAATGTTAAGAACAGCTTCACTTTGACTTAAAACAGTATATAATTCTTCGTATGTAAGTATCTGTTCACCTACTACTCGCAACAAATGAGTTTTAACAGATATTATGCCTGCTTCCCATAGACCGGAAAAATGAGGAGCAGACGGTGGATGAAATTTCCATTCAATGTTTTCTCTATCACCCACGGCGTGCCTAATACTTCTCAGATATTTGCTAGATCCTACAAAATTAGTACCGCAATCCGAGTAAATTGTAGAGCACCGACTTCTTCTAGCTATAAAACGCCGAAGAGCTGCTAAAAACGCTTCCGTAGATAAGTCAGACACAAGCTCGATATGTAACGTAGAATGGGGTAACATTGATCAGTTCCAGAATTAAAACAAATTTATAAAAATAAACGTATATATTGGTTTTGTCTGTTCTGTCCATTTCTTGCATAAAAATGTTACTTTTTTAATTATTTTTCGAGAAAAAAAAAATAAAATGTCGGTGATCAATTTTAAACTGTCATTAGGGTTACTTTGATACTATCCTTTTTTCTTACAGAATTCGAAAGTATTCCCAACCAGGAACAAAACACAAACAAGAATTTTTAGAATTCATCCATGGGTCTAGGATTTATATGTTTTTTTTATGTATTTGCGGTTACTTTGACTAAGAAAAACAAAGGAATTTTACCAAATAAAAACTTTATTATGAAAAGACACATTTATTGTTTGAAAATATCTTATAAATGTTTAGAAAATGTTATTAATTGTAAGCTTATTGTAACAATTATACAAATCAGTTCGTTGCATAAACTTCTACAAAAACTTAACTTTATCAGTAAACTAGGAGATATAAAACAGTCTGAGATTATTTCTCCGAAGATCAGTTATTTACAATTAACTTTGGAAGTTATTTATTAAAGTTCTTTGGTATTAATATCAAATGGGAACTCAACGTATTCTTTGAAATATTGAGTAAGCGATTCGCGAAACATGGCGGCTCTGGCTTTTTTGATATTTGTAGCTACTCGTTGTGAATATTCTGACTCGTGTCTCTTAAGTAATGAGTGAGCCTAATCAATTCCAGGAGTATTGTTTGTGAACCTCGACACCGATCTTCCTTGCTTGTCCAATAGCATTTTCGCAAACATTCGCAAACCTAGAAGAGATAGTGGAAATCCCCATTCTGCACTTTTGGCTGCCGATTCACATTCTCTTCATTTTCTGAGAAAACTGTTTGTGCACCAGGCCTTTTACAAATTTTCCATGGTACTTGTTATATATTGTTCCCCAGGGAACATTATACTTTGCAGACGCTCCACGTAACGTCAATCGGTTTTCAACTACTTCCGTAATAGCCTTATTCAGAATCTGTTCGGTGTAATTCCGGTAATCTCGGGAGCCTAAACGCTTTTTATAAGTCCTTGGCATGATGCTAGAACAATAAAAAACAAAATCGTTAATAAATAGACTGAAAATCATAGGTGATCAATGACACCCCATACAAAATATGCCACCAAAAAACCAGTGAACTTCGAGGTTATGACTTTCAATAAAAGTCAGTATTATAGTTGAATAAACTTCTGTTCAGGTGAATTGTAAACATTTGATGTATTAGTCATACTCAAAGCTGTAGTTTAGAAGTTATTCAAGCTTTTAATATTACAAAAAACTAGTAGTTATTTTTAATATTTTTTCACAATCCGGCACAAATCCGTCCCTTGCGACTCATGACATGATAGAAATGACGTTCAGTGCTGCCAACCGTAAAAAAAGAATGAAAAGATGCGTTCAGAATTCGGACAATTTTATTTTAAAAACGAAACGAATTTTTATCAAGTCACCCCTGGATTCAAAGTAACCTCATTCTACGGTATCGCTTTTGTAGAACAGCAAACAAAAACGCAAATATACGCTTTAATAGATTTGGAACCGCGCAGTCTATTCATAGTGATAGGTATAGGACCTCCAAAATCGATTACAACGGTTGAAAATGGTTTTAATTGTGAGATACGAAACTTTGGTAAAGAACCCATATAGGGCTGGATTAGTTTTCCAACAAGCAAGACAATTGTTAAGAACTTTCCTAACATATTTCTTGCCACCAATCAACCAAAAGTTTTGAGCAAGTATATTACAAGTGGTTTGTATACCAACATGTAAGTTTTTAATGTGAATTTCTCTTATCAACAACTTTGTAAAATTGCAATTATTCGGAATTAATAAAGGAAATTTTTTATTAAACCCTAGTGAAGTTGATTGAGATAATCTTCCACCAACGCGAATTATACCTTTTTCATCTAGAAAAGGATTGAGTTTTCTGAACCACTTAGTAGTAACATTATTTTGTGTTATTTGTTTAAGTTCGTTTTGAAGATGCAGCAATTGAACTCGTTTAACTATAACAATGAAAGCATTACTCAGTTCCTCTGCACTTATAAAATCTAACAATTTGTTTGATTTGTTTCTAATGTTATATGCAAACCGCAGAACGAAAACGACAAGTCTTTTAATTTTCAAAAGTGAAGAATGATTGTTTAATAAGGAATCAATAAAACTTTCAGCTAACGAAGCAATAAAAACATTGATTTTTTCTTCTAACTGAATATCTGAATTTTCCTTAAAATGTAAAGTAGGCACGTTCCAACATTCTTGTTGTAGTTCAAGAAATTTAGGTCCATACCACCAAGTAGAATTAACTAAAAGATCATTTGGATATAATCCCCGTGATCCGTGATCCGCAGGATTTAATGAAGATGGTATGTGATACCAATTCTTTGGAGCAACTCTGTCCTGAATGTAACTCACTCTATTGCTTACAAAGGTTTTCCATCTATAGGTAGGAGATTTTATCCATGAAAGTACTATAGAGGAATCCGACCAAACAAATACAGAATTAATTTTATCTTGGTAGATATATAATACATAAAGCAATTAATTTAGAAAGCAATACAGCAGCAGATAATTCAAGTCTTGCAATGGATAGTTTTTTAATAGGTGCAACTTTACATTTGCATTATATTGATTACTATATGAAATTCTCAAATAAACAATTGCACAGTAAGCTCGTTCTGAGGCATTCACAAAATCCGTGTAAGTCACAGGAAACCATGTGATTGAAATTAATGTAACGCGATAATTGCACACTTGTAATCACGTTAATTTCAGACAAGAACTTTGTCCAAACCTTCATGATACTATTCGGAGGTTTGTCATCCCAATTTAAACACAGTATCCACCTTTGCTGAATTAATAATTTTGCAATAATTATAGAAGGTGTTAAAATACCTAACGGATCAAATAATCGGGCAACCTGCGATAATTTACGCTTGGTACACTCAGAATCAAAATGTTTAATTGTAAAAGAAAAACAATCAGTTTGTGGATTCCATTGCAAATCCTAAAATTTTTATTGTATTTTGTGTATCCTTATCAAAGGATGATGATGTTTGTTGAATATCATTAGTTGATATTTCCGTGTAAAATATCTGGTGTGTTACTAGCCCATTTTCCAAGTTCAAAACAAGCTTTATCTAGAAGTGTAGTTAATTGACATTTTAAATTCAATATCTCGTTAATTGTGTTAGCTCCAAAGTATATATCATCTACATAACTATTGTGTAAATTAATTTCAGAAGCTAAATGAAAATCAATTTCGCATTTAGCCAATTCGTATAGTGAACGAATAGCAAGAAATGGTGCAGTGCTTACACCAAAAGTTACAGTAGTTAATTCATAATCTTGAACAGAATCTTCGAGCGATGAACGCCAACAGAATTCTTTGAAATTTCCTTTGTTTAGGATCAACCAAAATTTCATTATACATTTTCTTGATGTCTGCAGTACAAACAAATTTATGTACACGAAAGTTAAGTAGAATTTTTATCAAATCATTCTGTAGTTTAGGACCTACATGCAACGCGTCCTTTAGCGACGGAAAGTTTTGTGCATGATCAGAAGCATCAAACACAACTCTTAAAGGAGTTGTTGTAGATTCATGTTTGATCACACAATGGTGTGGTAAATAAAAACAATTATTGTTGAAATTAGAAGTTTCATTAATAGGCATTAAATATCCTTTGTTAATGAAATTTGGAATAAATTCATTATAAGAGATTTTAAGCAACTCGTGTTTTGCAAATTTGCGTTCCAAGTTATGGAACCTTTGTAAAGCTAGAGAACGTGTGTCCCCGAAGCTAGTGTAATTTTGTTTAAATGACAGCGAGACGATAAAGCGACCGTCTGCATTTTTGCTAGTAGTTTCACGAAAATAGTTTTCGCAATAAATATCATCTGGAGATTGAATATTAGTTTCTGGAACTTGTTCAACATTCCAGAACATTTTCAAAGTGTTATCTAACTCAAAATCATTTTGTTGTACAAAAAAAGATTTAACTTCTTGTGAAAGATGTTGTCCAATTTTCCCCATGACAACCCAACCAAAGACCGTGTTGAGCTCGCAAGGTTCATTAGATCCTCCCTGTATATAACCAGAACGAAGGATATATGGAAACAGTTCTGCTCCTAAAAGAATATCTATTTCACCCGGGCAGTGATATCCGGGATCAGCATACATTGTTTTGTGTTAACCTTTGTGGAAGGCATATTAGAACAAATTTTGTCTAGTACAATAGCATTGATCGGAAAAGAAGGCAGTTCCTTACCGACTGGTAAGATTTGACATTGTATAGTATATTTAGCAAAAGTACGCATCGTATCTAATCCTTGTATGGATGTGGATATATGATGCTTGTTTAAAGATAATTTATTTGCACAAGATTTGCTTATAAAATTAACCTGTGAGCCTGAATCTATCAATGCTCTGCAAGTTAAAAGGTTACCGTATTTATCACGGACCTGAAGTAAAACAGTAGACAATAAAATTGTAGTAGTATTTACAACGCTAGATAAACTAGCAGGTATTTGTATAGTATTTTCCGATCGATCATTTAGTTCAGAATAAGACGCATTTTCCCGCATAGGAACGTCATCTGAGCGTACAGTATTATTTTCAAAATGTAATATTGTATGATGTTTTTTGTTGCATTTCTTACAACCTTTGTTTGAAGAACATTTGAAAGCCGTGTGCCCAAGAGCAAGGCAGTTAATACAGCACTTTCGTTGTTTAACAAACTTAAATCTGTCTTGAGATAATTTATATATTTATTTAAAAACTCAGAACAGTTAAAAAGTAAATTGTCTGCATTACAAATTAAAGAATTTGGTTTACGGGATGTATTAGCAAAAAGAGAAGACGTTAAACGAGAATTTTGTGAAGTATGTTTTCGTGAATTAGTTTGAATATGTGAACTCTTGGAGCCTTTTGCTCTAACAAATGATTCAAGAGCCGTACAATGCTTCAACAAAAAAATATACAAACTGTGATATGTAGGTATTTCATTTGAAGCATGGTGCAATTCAAATGCCTTTTGAGAATTATAATCTAATTTTTCATGTAAAATATTCATCATTACAAAATCCCAATCTTCCTTATTGAATCCCATAGTGGATAAACCAGCTAAATTTTGACCAAATGTATCTAAGAGTTTTCTTAAAAATTGTTGATTATCATTAGTTAATGAAGCACAATTAGAAATCTCTTTCCAATAACTCATTGCAAGTTCTCGATTATTAGAATAACGTTCTCTTAAACTGTTGTATGCAGTTTGGTAGTTGTCCGCTATGAATCGATTCCGTTTAACCAATTCTAAAGCAGGACCCGTTAAAACCGATAAAAGATAACTAAATTTATTCATTGTTGAGATATTTGCATCGTTGTGAATCAATGTATCAAACATGTCGATAAAAGTAGGAAACTCACTTATATTTTGACCAGAGAAACATTTAAGGTTAATTTTCGGCAAATTTGCTTTTACATTAGATAAAGAAAATGTATTGCTTTTATTTTCATTAAGTAATTCTACCCGATTGTAGTATAAAGATTCAATTTTATTGAAACATAGTATAAACTTCCTTCTAATTATTCCTTCTGCATTTAAATCTGCATCGTCTTTAACGGCAATTGTGTTTATAATTTCTAGATGATGCTTATCGAATTCCTTTTGTATATTATTTAAATTACGACAAGCTACGATAAAATTAGATGAATCAAGTTCTCCTTGTACGAATTTATCTGCAATCTCTCCAATTGAATCAAGTCTATTAATTTCTAAATTTCGTAAAGCGATATAAACGTTTTAATTTATTATGGGCCATTGCAACATATAACTAAGATATTTTATTCAAATCGAAACGAATTCGAGTTTCAAATTCGTAAATATATCTTCCAAAAAACAAGGTAAAAAGACACCAATCAACAAAAATGTCGGTAAGAAAAAGTTTCGTCTTCGTTCGACGACAACAAAGCGTAGATTATAAAAAGTTATTAAGTAAACAAAACCCTTATATCAGCTCAATTATAATATTCGTAAATACAGGTGTGGAAATTCGTTCTCTGGGGTCGGGTAGAATCCCATGCGATTTTGAATTAATCAACGCAATACGCACCAGGAGAATGAAGTCGGTGTGACGCGAGTTCGGACGTGTTCGGGCGATAAATACTTTTTTTCTTATCACCACATTCCGACGATTCCAATAGCTTAAAAATAAAACATACGATATGTTGTAAATAATTATAAGGTTAATGATTAATTTCTTATTGACAATTTTTTTAACAGTTACTAATTTATTTTATTTTTAAGAGTATCTATTTTATTTCATTTTTAAAACTCGCTCTGTGACTGTGACTGACTGTGACGATCTATGCCCCGCCCCCGCCCCCATACGATACGATATTCTCGTGCTTTACCTTGAATGCTCGTGAAACAGACGTACTTAAAACGACAATCCTCGTCTCATGCATTTAGTAGCAGTTCCGTCCTTGTTTAACGTTAGCATTCTCCGACCCCAGTCAAACGTTTTCCATACCTGTATATAAATTGTTACACAGTGCAAAAAACGGAATGTTTTCGCGCACACTGGAAACACCTTTATAAACTTTTAACTTCTTTAGGATAATTTGTGGCTTTATAAATCAATTATCAATAGCTCGATAAATTATTTATATAGTAAAATAAGTAGCGTAATCTTGGCTCGATAGGACCAAAAAAATGTAGCATATAGCGCCATTTTGCATATGTATTTAAGTGGACTGTAATTTATAAAAGGTGTTGATCCAAATTATACTATTTTGGCGAAGTTAAAATTTTATAGTGCATAGAATGTTTCCAGTACATAATATGTAACGGTAGAATTTATAATTATTAAGATAAATTAGGCAGACTTACCAGAAAGGTAAAAGGGTTTATGTAAATACTATATGTAGATCCAGTATGTAGTTCCGTCCATAAAATGTGCACATAAAGTCAGGGACCGTAAAAATTATATTTCGAACTATTCGGCATGAGAGACGATGCGAAAGTCTCGTTGACCCTATTCAACGAGGAAGTATGTGGTTTTTTTTCCAACATATAGTACAGGAAGGAATGAAAATAATAGGAATTTAAGGATATCAAACCTAATTCCAGCAAATAAATAAATAATACATTCAGTCTAATGCACTTGAATATCCAATTTATATAACCCGCAAAAAACTAAATAAATATTCATTAAATAAACAATGAAGACGAAACAGGTACAATTAATTCGGGCAGGCGACCCGAAAGATATTTTAACCGCGATCACTCGAGTTAAAAGAGAACTGAAAATGAAACACTTCGAAAGCTAAAAAAATTGTAATCTCAAAAATTCAACTCCACTCTTTTGAAGACCCAATCAACTACAACCTCCAAAACAATGTACATTCTGTAAGAGAAGTAACCATTTATTTAATTAAGTAATTAGTTCGAGGCAATTCCAATAAAACCAAAGATTTGACTAAAATCAATTTTTTGGACAAAATTGTTAAAGACGGTGCCTTACTCCAGCATTCAAGTAAACAACAAAAATATCAACAACATTTTCTAACAAATTTTCCACGCAAAAGTAACTTTGAAGAAGCCCAACATCAACAAGTGCTCAATACCCAAATATCGACTAATTTAAACTAGAGAAGATCTTTTTCGCGAACAACGAACTCATCACATAAATAATGATGTTTGCGAAAATTATAGAAGTGAACAAACTTACTGGAATCAAACACACAACCAGTACCCATACAAATATGTCGACAATGACGATTATCATTTCTACGGGAATTCTGACAATAACTTTGACGACTACTTTAAAACAAATTACATCGAAAGTAAATATTATTCTGGAAACTACGATAAAAATTCACCCCTTAAATTTTCTCTAATCCTTAAACGTTGCATTTAGACAGTTTCGACCCCAATCGGAACGTCCCCGAGCAGAGATTTCTATAAAACCACTCTTGTTGTTAAACAAGTTGAACATTTTTTACATGAGTTTTTATGAATTTTGATTTTTCCTTATCCGCCTGAAATACACTGTCCATAAAAAACCTAATAAACATGGTCTTAGATAGGCTTAAAACTCTATATACTTACATCTAACTAACTTTTAAGCGTTAGCATTCCAAGTTTTGCTTTTTCGTAAATGTCCTTCCAAGCTTCACTTTCAAATAAAACTACTGTGTCGTGCGCGACACATATGTTCTATAAGACTGCGTTTGAAGTTGATGCCTAGCCTAAAATTTCATATATTTTATATAGGAATATAAACAGCTTTATAAATTAAACTATTAAACTATTGCTAATTTAAAGAGCTATTTATATTCCATGTTTTCCAGATATTTTTCAGGCTTCAAACGCAGTCTGGTATTATCTATCGTTGATTTCCGTGTTTTTTAAAGCTATTTATTTTGTGTTTTTCAGTGATATAATGTTGTAACTGGTTGCGTGTTTCAATTGTTACTAACTTTGTTTTATAACAATTTTTTTATAGGCAAACAGAGGAACTTTATTATTAGACAAAATTCAATTTTTTTTGACGAATCTCCTATAAAACCGAAAAAACTAACATTTGAAGATTTTATTATAGGTTCCGGACCATGCAGATCATTCTATGAAAACTGGAAGAATATATTGTCTTCTAAATGTTTCTTGGGAATAACACCACAATTGAAACCGAAAAGCTGTATACTGAAAAAAATACCAAACGTTTCGAATTCGATTCTGACTTCGTTGTCAATGGTTTTAAAATTATGTATTGAAATTCTAAATTGAAAATTGGAAGTTAGATTTATGACATTATGTCAACTTAAATGTCATAAATCAAACTTCCAATTTGCAATTTACAATTCCAATACATAATTTTAAAACCATTGACAACGAAGTCAGAATCGACTTTGAAACGTTTGGTATCTTCTTTCAATATACAGCTTTTTGTTTCAATTGTGGTGTTATTCCCAAGAATACTAATCTAATCTGGAACAATATATATTTTTAAATATTAATATGTTAATAATTGGGTAACAGAACTTCATTCGCAAATTCAAGGTTTCGAAAAAAATGTGGATACTTTTATATACATGTGCCATGTACATAAATTTATCCTGAGACACAATGAATCAGTTTGACTTCAATTCTCTAACATTTATTGAGAGACTCTTTATAATAATTCCATATCATAATATACTTCAACCTCTCTCTATATGCTTATGGACCGAATTTTGTGATCACCCTTTATAGCTATAACACTTTATATTACAGCCATCCTTTATAACAATAACACTTTACCTTCCAAACATTATGTATATGCGACTGCCTGTGGACCACCATATAAACCCATCGTATACGTACAACACCTTGTAGGGTACCCAATAAAACATTTCTTTTTCTAAAATTCTTTTAATCTCCCAGTATATCTACAATTCTTCTCCAGCTTATATTGCAATCACCCTATATATACAACTGCCTATGGGCTACAAATATAGCACGTTTATTCTAACATTTTAAAATTAAGCTGCATGACTATAATTATACTTCACCATATACGTCACCACCCTGTACATGGATCTTCCAATAGCCACACAATTTAACATATTCTGAACCACCCTGTTAAACTATAATTCCACTCCATCCTATACCGTTATTTCTTTATTTGTAACTGCTTAGGGGCTACCTTACAGGTATAACATCCTTTTACTATTTTTTAAAATAACTTGTGTACCATATGTTCTACTCCACCCTCTCAACTGCTTGCGGGTTTTTCTAGCTCTTTTCTAACCAACCTGTATAACTACAATTTTTCTCCACTATACTCTATTTTCTAACTCTTCTGCATATGCAACTACTTATATGCCACTCAACAAAACATTTAGTTTCTAACGTATTTTAACCATCATGTATAATTATAATTTTAAAACGCCCTATATTTCAACGAATTTATGTATGTATGTATGAAGTATATAAAACTGCTTATTCCTTCATGTGTGCCTCAAATTAAAATGTGACTCGTAAGCTTTTACACACCTTAAAATCGGAATGTTAGTCAACCGTTCATTCATAACCAGTTTCGATATTGCCAAACGAAATGGTAGATACTTGGTAAAAGTAATGTGATGAGTTCGTTTTAGGTTTCAAGACTGCATTTTTTTTAATGACACAGTGCGCCAGTCTTCACTGTTCCTTTAGTACTTCAGCATGACACCGTGTGCGCACAGAGACGCACAAGAAAATTTGTTTGTATCGGATGTGCAAGAAGTCATAGACTAATATAGTAGCCATACTAGCCTATAGAGTGAGGTGATATACAGTCAAAGTGAAACACTTTCATCTGGAAATATTTTGATGAATTTCCAATCTATTTTCAATAATTTCACCCTAGTTTTCGAATAAGAATAACTAAAATGTTTTAATACTAGCGCATTCACCATATATTATGATATATTAAGAAGTCGGCTACAAGATTTTGTGATTTTTTGCATTAAACGGACTATTTGTAATGTATCATTGAATGACTAAAGCACGTTCCAATCTATCGCCATTTACACAAGCACACTGTGCTCCGAATTGATTGTACAGGCACCTTAACAATTTTTAGGGGTTTTAAGGTACGCACCCCTAATGCCTCTCTGTGCGAATCGTAATTGCAAGAATCCGGGATTATTTTTAGTTCGATTTTTCGATATTTCTGTCCCTAAATCGGATTTCACCGGAGTTCACATAGTATTTTGTTCCATGTCATCTGTAAAAATCATTTTGTGTTTAATTTCTATGGATTACACGGTGCGTATGAACAATCTGTAAATTTTTTGGAATTGAAAATATCTCCCGAATTTAAAATTGAATGAATGTCACTATATAGAAATTCCTTTTCAGTCAGCATTATTGTAAAGTATTCGGAATATTTAATTTATATTTATTTGTCTAGAAATTTAATACTAATGACTCCACAAAAGGGCATATAGACCATAATTATAGCTAAAAAATGCTTTTCAAAATTACTGACCCTATAAATATTACTACCCTGAAAGTAACAAATTGGAACAATTTTATTTCTTCTATATTAAATTAAAAATAATTTACACAAGGAATTTTGGCTATTTCCACTTATCTCCAACTGCTAAATTCAAATTCAAACGAAAGCTGAACTAAACATACTTCGACACACTTCAGACAGCCGAGTGGGTTAGAAATCAGGTCGAAACAAGAGATTTATATATGTATATAGATAGGGAACTCACCGTGCAAAACACGTTCACTAGATTACAGCGCTCAAGTGAGTGGTTGAAAAAACATACAAGGCGGGAAAATTAAATACGGGTTAGCATTAAATACATTGTATTTTTTTAATTCTTAGTCATCCTGATTTCTGACTACATCTTTTACCAAGATGCAATCAGAAATGCAGGATGACTAATTATTATGTTTAAAATGTTATAAAAGGAAAGGAAATACAATAGTAAACAATTTTTATTGAAGGTTACATAGTTTGTCTTTATTCCAATCGAACTTTTTTGATTGATCCATGATCTTGCCCTTAACAGTTCTTAGAAGGTGAGATGGCCTCCTGATATCCTGATAAAAATATATTATATATTAAAAATATAATTAAACTGTAGTAATATTTTTACCTCTTCTATTTTTTGCTGTTGATATATTTCCATGTTCAAAATTAGCTGCAGGTGGTGTTGCAAAAGATAAATCTAAGCAAATATTATCCTATTCACTTTCCAAACCCAGGTTAACATTCTCCTTAGTTTTCTCATCTAAGAAATTTTACAATAATGTACTGTACTGACATCAAAACTATTATGAAATAAATTACATAACATGATTATGAAATAACGAAGGAATGGCACCAAATTTCAAGTTCGATTTCCTTCTTGTTAAGCCCCAACAAATCTTGCTTTCTGAGGAAAAGTGAGCATCACACACTTTGTAAGACATCCTAATTTGTTGGGGCGTTTTGTTCAACAGCTTACTGCTACTAATCTGGTTGACCCAAATTTGAAGTAGCTGCAAATATATTTCTTTTATTATACAAAATATAAATATTATTTAGTAAATACAGTTACATATTGTCATGTAATTATTTTATTTACCTCAGTTTGTTTTGGGAACCGATGCATCACTGTATTTAAACTAGTATTTCTACAAAAGGGAACACAGCAATAGATTACCATCAATTTAATGAATACAAAATAAAATGAAATTTGAGAGCATCAACTTAACTTACAACAATTCACAATTCAATAAACAGAAATTAAAAATTGAGAAAATAAACAGAAGACGGAACAAGTTTACCTATACTTTTACAAAACAATAGTTTCTTTATTTCTAAATGTTTGTCCTTTATTGTCTATATAAAAGTAAGAGATAAATATATTCATGGACACAATCCACGCAACCATTAATAACAGAAAACTTATTCTATTTCTCAAATAGTGGCGACTGAGGTTTTTGACAAAGATCGATATAATTGGGTGTATATCCAGCTTTATCAATCGACTGGTTGAAACTCTGAACGGACAATTCCTATATAGTTACCCGTGCATGGGTCGAAACGCATAATTCTTCGATCTTTTACTTATTTATGCTCTAAGATATGGTCGAACTAAAAATCCTTGCTTCAGAGCAAGTACCATTTGAATCGATTCAGAATCGATTCAGAACCAATAACTACTTACCGCGAACACCGAACTTAAGACTACTGTAAATTTTATAACAATAGATTTGGTTCACAATACAATTCTAGGTTGCTATTGTTACGGTGTGTTATCGTCTATAGAACGTTGTTTCATTTGGGATTCGTTCACTTAGTTCTATATCGGTTCATTTTCAGTAATTTTGTTCGGCGAACGGCGTTTTCAGAAAATTACGGTAACATTACCGTTGAACCGATTCAGAACTGCTTCCGCGAAAACCCCTAATAAATAAATTAAAAAGTTCATTACAAGATTTTTGCAATATGGAAACAAGTATATTTATCAAATAAAAAAGAATGATCAAAATCTGTTCATAGTTGCTGGAGTACTGAGGTAACAAAGTCGAAAAAATACAAACGAATTGTGAACCTCCTCCTTCTTTGAAGTCGGTTAAAAAACAATAGGAATTTGTGTTTTCAATAAATTTCTGTAAGTTGTGTTTGTGGACACATGTACATTTATAAAATAATCGTCATTGCAACTCCTCTTTTAGAGCCATTATCAAGAGACAAAATGAAAAACAAAAAAAATTACGAAATGCAGGGGGTCTCAATCGGCCTACACCCCGAGTCTCACGAGATAACTGAACTAGTTGTTTCTTTCCGTTTTATCTCCAAATTTGATTATTGGTGCTAGAAATCTTTTCTACATAAGAATTAATACAAAACCATCTAGACTCTATGTTCAAATAAGAAATTGTCAAATGTTTGGGACACATTAATAAAAAATCTGACCTTTCTGCGGATAACTAACACCGGGCAATATTAAAGAGAAATGTATCACGCTGGTAAAAAACTGGCCAGGTGGCAACCCAATAGAGCGTTCATCCATTCATTCGACTTCAAGAATTATTTCTCTGGAAAAAATGTACGGAATTTTAAATTTTTGTCTTTATTTTTTGACATCCTGTATCTTACAAGCATAGTGTTTCCGAGCCTATAACTATGGCAAGATTTGTCTAATTTACCACTCTTCGTACTAGCGAGTAATATTAAAAAACATTCTCAAAGCAAATTTTCAAAATAGCGTATTAGTTAATCAAATAAAATGTCGAAGGGAATTGAAAATGAATGACCAACATTGTTTTTCCAGAAAAGCACATTTCTGTTGTTTTTGTGCTCGCACATCGTTCAACCGAATTTGCATTTAGTTTTTTAGGTAACCTGCGGGTGTTTCCAGCAGTTATAGATTTACCCATAGGCCTGTTCCAAACAGTTTCGTTGCGTAAGGTTGGACCGCGCACCCACTGACACTGTTATGCATTTGGGTCACTACTGCATGTATCCTCCCGTCCGGCACTCATAATCCATATGCCACATCATTTCCAGAGAACAGGTGAATTTGCTCAGTATAGCAAATATTGGATAAATGCATGCAGTTGGCCATTTAGCAGACAATGCGGTTGGATAAAAGTTATTATATAATTCATTTGGCAAATGCATCTATTAATAAAACAAAATATTTCTAATATGAAATCTGACATAGCTTTTTGTTATCTACTAACATATTACGAAATTTCACAAGGCAGTATTGTATTTCCTAAAATAAAATATTGATGTTTAAGTACTTCTTGGGAAATAACACCACAGTTACGAAAATTCCTGTATATTCCAAACGTTTAGGGGTCTAGGTCAGACCCTCGTTGTCAATGGTTAAGAAAGTACGATAAAAAAGGCAGAATTCTAAGATGTAAAATTAAAATATTTGACAATATGTATTATTTGATTTCTGACGTAAAAAAGAGAATTATATTTGTAATATACAGGGTAGCACAGAAACTTCTAAAGATCATATAATCATAAAGTTCCTTTCAAATTGGAAGAATTTGAAAGGGAGATCTTCAGAATTTGATATGGCGCTCCTAGTTGCGACTTTGTTATAAGATAGTGCATTCGCCAAAAATGCGACCAAAGAATTTTGTTGATTCAGTGATCCCATTAAAATCGTAAAGGAAAACCTAGGAAAACCTTATGAACTATCCCGATATTTTATTGTTAACAAGGACATTACCATTAGCAATTTCTTCCTTAATCATCGGCAACCAGGAACGATTAAATTCTACGAAGGTAGTAGCGATACAATCGTTTTCATTTAACAAAATTAAAGCTGATTCTTTTAGTTTTCTTTTGGTGTTGTGTTCTTCTTTGTGTAATATAACTGAATTTTGAAACTGTATTTTATGACCAAAATCCCAAGCATGTTCACACATTTTGGATTTTTCAACTTTCGTTTTTTTATGTAATTTTTGTGTTCGTTCATTCCAAGATTTAGAAGGTCTAGAGGTTTCTCCAATATCGAATTTATTACATTCACAAGAGGTTTTATAAATTTTTTGTGTTTTGAGTTCTGTTTTTTGGTTTGGTTTTTGATATAATTGATTTTAGTGTATTTCTTGTTTTAAATGATGTTTTGATATTATATCTGTTTCCCACTCTTTTTAATCTTTCTTATAGACCCTGTATGTATGGTATAGTTATTGTATTAATGATATTATCTTGGGAGTTAGTGTTGCTTGGTGAAGTTTGATGTTGGTTGTTAAGGATTGTTTGGTATTCGATTTTGTTTAACTAGTTATTAATAACTTTTTTGGGTAATGATTGGCAGCAACAACATTTTTTATAAACGTTTTTTCTTCATTGAATTTATTGATGTTAGAACAGTTGGTTTTGGCTCTGTCATATAGAGATTTGATGATACTTCTTTTTACTGAATTTGGATTATTAGAGTTAGTATGAGTCGGTTTTCTGTGAACTTCTGTTTCAAATGTCGATTGTGTTTTGGTTATTAAAATGTCTACGAATGGTAATTTGTTATTCTGTTCAAGTTTTAGTGTAACTGAATAGTTTGTTCTGTGTTACTTATGTTGTTAAGTAATGCATGCAAATCCTCAAGATTGTGTTCCCAAATAACGAATATGTCATCAACATAACGCCACCAAACCAAAGGTTTAATCTGTTTTGAGAAAATCGTTTGTTCTTCAAATTTTGCCATAAAAATGTTGCTTAAAGCAGGAGACAGACAGGAACCCATTGCCATGACAAAATCTTCTTGGTACAAGTCATCATTAAGTTGAAAATATGTTGTCCTTGTACAAAATGTTAGTAGATCCATTATTGTATTAATGGACAATTGAGTGCATTGATATAGTAAAGAGTCTTGTTCTAGTCGCTCTTTTACTATGGGAAGTGTTTTGGTGACATGAACATTATTGTATAGATTCACACTAGCAAGTTTTGACATTTTTGGCTTGCCCTATTTCCAATTATAATTTTATGAAGACCCCCATTTAGCAAAATGGAATACCAAAATTTTATGTATACCATTGAGTAAATGATTACTACCCAGACCATAATGTTGGAACAATCATTTTTATTATGCAAAAGCATATTTATGCTTTAAATTTTGGAAAATTGAGATGAGTGGTCTCTACATGAACTCTTCTACTTTCCAACCCTGCTTTTTTTTATAATAATAATAATGTCATCTGGTAAGGTAATATGGCCCTTGATAACATTGGGTATGAGAAGATCTATCCTTTCAGTTAATAAGAATGGTTTAACTATAAAATAAAAAACATATAACGATTATAAAATAAAAAAACATATAACGATTTTTTTTTGTAATATCGAGTATAGGTTTCCATTTTCCAAGGAACCAATTAACGTTGAACGTTAATTCATTTTGTAGACTTGTTTTCTCTATAACAATGCCCATAGTAGTGTAATGTTTTTTTTACACTCGGGTTCTGTTCAGTTTTTGGATTTATTTAAAAACACAGTCCAACTCACTCTAATTTATTTCCACTACTTTTACACAAATTTATATTCATAGAAACTACTATTTACATTTTATCTTAACTGTACATACGACCGTCGAAAACTGAATGCCTCCTATCGCCAACTGTTCCTTTTATATATTAATCTCAGAATTGTCTGGTACGTCCACGAACCATCGGGAAATTCCATCATGTTCTGGAAGCTTATAAAGGAATTCCCAGTAACGGCAGCGGTCCGCCGGTTGAGAGACAAACATTTCGGGTTCCCAGAATTTATCGGAATAATGTCCCTTCCATGAACTGGTTGATGGCCGATTGCACCAGCTGTCGGTATGAATTCTCTTAACAGTAGTAAACACGGATCTCGGGTACAATTTGTGTTTAAGGTAAAAAACTAAATTGTTACCGATTTATTGCTGTTTTTTGTTAAAAAACAAAAACGCATCAATAAAAATTGTTGAATTGAATGTCAATTAGTAACGTTTTATCTTTAGAACATGCTGATGTTAGTTTCATTCTACTATTAATTTTGTCACCAAAAGGTATTTTTCTCTGTAAATTACCTGAGTTAATATGAAATAAATAATAGGGACCCAATATAATTTAGTTCTTTAAACTAAGCCTACGCTTGTAAAATAATTCCACTGCTTTATTGACACTCGCAATGTGTATGCAGAACTTGATTAACCAACACATATACTCGTCCAAAAATTGAGTGTTTAAAAAATCGTTTTATTAATAACATACAAAATAATAACTTCTAATACAATTGAAAAAGAACGATATAAAGTAATAATGAATACAGCATTAGAGCAGTTTTGCAATTGATAGCATAAACATGCCGAATAAGCAAAGTTGACGCTACAATTCCACGGATGTTGGCCGTCCCGTAATAGGACACTGCTCGTGTCGCTGAGTCAGTTATGATGTAAGTTCACGCTAAGTTCATCGTATAAACTTATATATATATATATATATATATATATATATATATGTTATATATATATATATACTTGCACAATTATATATATATATATATATATAATATATATATGATATACTAATCTGTTATGAATATTTGATATTTGCTGTAATGTATATGTATCGATACGTAGATGGAAACATTAACGAGAATAACTTATATAACATATATATATATAATATATATATATATATATATATATATAAAATTAGGTGGTTTCGGGAATTCATTCGCCTGTAGTTGTACTATCCCTGCCGGATGTAAAATGACGAGTTCGGCAATAAATCTGCCCTCTTCAGGTCGGTTCGCATAATTCTCGTAGCCTTCTGCTTTCGCTTCTAGTTACTCGAATATGTATTCGAATTTTTTCGTAAAATCTCAACGAGGTGCATATTGTCAAATTTTAATTGAATAGGTCCTACTCTAAACCGAGGAATTTTCTCCTAATTAATTATTTGACAAAGATTTTGGCAAAGTCGTCAGGTTTATTAAAATTATTTGCTGTACAATATTTTTGTTAAACACTGCTAACGCAATTTAGATATGTCTACCCGTGTAAAGTAGGGCCAGAAAGCTGGTAAATTAACATGAAAATTTCAAAACTCAGATCTAAAAGCAAACTCAAATGTAAAGTTGTAAAGCAAGCTTCATTTGAATAAATAATCTTAATTGACATTCGATACGAAGGTATTGTTCTTAATATTTGTAGCATTAGGACGCTAGATTAGATTCCTACCTAATCGTAATATACAAAAAATATTTATAGTATTTTAAATAGCAATAAAATGTTTTAAAAGAAAGCAAGTATTATAGATAAATTGAAGAAAAAAATGTTTCTTAAATTCAAATGCAATCATATATAGTACATCCAAACAAAAAATATATCACAGATCCAAAAATTATTTCTTCAACAAAAAACTGTAGCATTGTTGGATTCCGAAAAGATTGTTGAGGAGGTCTTGAATTATTTTGCCTGTTCATTGAGGTTTTCTCTTCCTCAAATTTTTTCCTGCAACAGATAAGTATTTAAAATCGTATTGGAGAACAAAGTGAAGTAAGGCAATTTCGTAAAATTGCCCGGATTACTGGCTGTCCGTACAGAAATTCTTCCCCACAGTTAATCTGAGAGAAAGAGATGACTTAAAATGATAAACCAGTTTTCCTATATATAAATAGTGTATTGTATATTGTGTTATACTTATCTGTTTGGAGACGTTTCAACTCCGACTCTGGAGTCGTTGTCAATCGTTTTGTTGAGTTTTTCGAGGTATTTTCAAAAAATTTTCGCACTGATGTGGATTTTGTTGTTTGTCAAAAAAATATTGACAGTGACAATATGTCATTTGCCGATCACTTGATACTGAAGGTACCATTTCTTTTGCTCTTCTAGCAATAGATCTCTCCAGCTCCAAATGAAGGTCGATTGAAGGGGCCCCATATTTTCGTATTGTTTATCATCATAGTTCTTTAAGTTTTCTCTTTTTTAAATTTACCTCTTTCAACAAGATCTTTGTTTTATCCCAATCTTATCCTATGGACTTCCGGTGCTGGGTAATAATACATGGTTGGCCAAATTTGACTTGTCCTACATGTCTTCTTGAAATGTTATATTGGTGTTCTTTTTGCCTTACTTCTAAAGGTCTTGAAGTTTCACCAGTATAACCATGGCCACAGTCACACACAACACTGTACACACAATTTTTGGAATTTGCAGTTGCGTTAAATGGTTTGGTATGTGTGAGAATAGAGGGCAATGTATTATTTGTTTTGAAAACAGTTTTAATATCGTATTTATTTCCTAACTGCTTAATTTTTTCGGATACACCTGGGACGTATGGAATTATACTCATAATTTTGTTTTCTGTTTGTGTTTGGTTGATATTAGTGGTCTATTGGTTATTTGTGTTGGTTTGTTGTTGCGATTTTCATTCTAGTTGATTTATAGTTTTATTTATAAAGCCTTGGGATATTCATTTTGGAGTAGATGTTCTTTGATAATGTTGACCTCGTTATATATTTCGATGGATGATGATATGTGTTTTGCTCTATCATATAAGCACTTTACCACACCTTTCTTTACATTCAAGGAATGGTCGGAGTTAAAATTCAAATATCTATTAGTATTCGTAGGTTTTCGATAAGTGCTTGTACTTATTGTGTAGTTTGTTCTTTCAATAAGTACATCAAGATAAGCAAGTTTATGTAAATTTTCGATTTCCATTGTAAATTTTATTGTGGGTTCTTGACTATTGATATAATCTAGGAAAGAGTGCAGTTCTTCAGCACCATACGCCCAAACCACAAAAATGTCATCAACGTATCTCCACCACACTTTTGGTTTGTTCTTATAACTGCCAATGAATCTTTCTTCAAAATTATGTCATACATATATTACTGATTATACGTGACAAAGAAAGAACCAAATTCTTGTTTATAGAAATCTCCTTCAAATTGAAAATATGTTGTTTTTAAGCAGAGTTCGGCTAGTTCCATTATTGTGTCAATGCTTGATTTTCTTTTGTTGTGTAAGGTAATAGTATTTTTATATTTGAATAATGTATTACCGTATATGGCGCAAAGAAGCTTTTACTTTGTAATGCTAAAACTATTTGCGAGTAATTTGGAAATTTTACTGTGGGAAACCACCTAAAGTGAAATATACTAACATTCCTACAAAAATTGTACATAAACTAACCCTACACATATAAGGTTCTAGCCAAAATTTAATCATTGATAAACAATAAACTACTTATCCTTTACCCATATCTTTATTACAAAAAGTGAGTTCAACTTTAAGAAAAGATATAAAAAACATGAATGTAGTTCTTTTCACAAATGTTAAAGTGATTTTAATTGGCTATTTGTTCCAAAGACAAATAAGTTTGTTGTTTAATATACTTTATATATAAATTGGCAAAGACAAAACGGTTAAATACCATTTTCTCTTCTGACCCTCAACCGCTTTTCTTTATTTTTGTTTTGTTTAGTAGCTATTGACGACCTTCAGAGCAGAATAATTATTTTTTTTATAATATTGCTTCAATAAAATAAAATACATAATTTACGTCCACACTGTTAATGCCAAACAGTGCCTCCAGATTGCTTGGAGAGAAAATCATAAAATGGATTGACCGGAAAAACAAACTAAATTAAA
The DNA here is from genome assembly GCA_034190945.1 of Octodonta nipae. Classification (NCBI taxonomy): domain Eukaryota; kingdom Metazoa; phylum Arthropoda; class Insecta; order Coleoptera; family Chrysomelidae; genus Octodonta; species Octodonta nipae. Next base: position 63,565,244 of record CM067223.1, read on the forward strand.
CAAAAAACTAACAAATTTTGATCGGTTCCGAAGTTGTTCCACATTATCACGTTATTCAGATCTCAGACATAAAAAAATATATTATATGATAATAACCATTTATTTGATACTTGCAAGTTTGACACTTTCATTTCTTTGTAAATATGGTTTGTCAACTAAAATTAGAATTATGTGTTGTGTAGCAACTGATCAATGTATTTCCGATAATATTTTATTATTTTAACATTATGCTTTCAAATTATATTGTTTCTATTTAAAAGGCTAATAGTTTCATATAATTTAACTAAGATTACAGAGCCCATGATATGAATGCAGTGAGTGAGATTTAAGATAAGTAGTTAGATCTGACATCATGGCAATAAATCTAATGTTCACGGTCATCTTGGTTTTAGAGAATTTGAATATTTTGATTTTAGTTTGACATATCATAACGTTGTTAGCCGTTAGATTAATGTACCTTTTCAATTCAATGTGAAAATTATCAATGTATTATTTGAAAAATTTCAATTTCAATACACTTACAAAAATTGTCAACTTATAAAAAATATTATTTAATATAAATTAACAGCAGTGTATTATATTTCTTTATATTTTTGATATAATACAGAAATAGTCATCTCTAAATTTGTGGGTTAAGTTAAAAATTATTGAGCTTATACATATAGTCAGTGACATTTTGAGGTCAATCATTTCCTCTCGGCCAATACTTTGTGAAAAGCTTTATTTAATTATCTCATGAAGCGCCGCGAACATCAGCTGGCCCATGGTGGGTGGGTTGTGGCATGGGAGCGCCTCAATCCCGTAAAAAAATATTTTAACTGATTTCTTTCTGGTTGAAAATTTGACATACAACAATTGGAACAATACTCTAAAGAAAGAAAAATACGTCAGCTGCTGATACGAACATGATAAAATAAAAAAAATGTCAGTCATTTCCTCTCACTTGATATTTTTTTGGTGATTGTTTATATTATTATTTAAACAAAAAAAGCGTCAGCAGGCTGTATGTCGGTGGAAAAATTGTCAGCTGGGATTGGGGCGCACCCATGCCCCAGTCCAACCAATGTATGCAAGTTGACGTTCACGATGCTCATGGGATAGCTAAAGGAAGCATTCCACGAAGTATTGAACGAGAGGAAATTGGTCGTTCAATTCTGCCACTGGCTCCCGGACTAATACATTGCAATTTAAGGTGTACTAATATGTAAGTACTTATGTATCGCAGTTATTTATACTGCATTTCTTAGTTGGTTTCTTGCTTTTTCTTTTTAGAAATTGAAATCTTAAATAATTTTAGAATTGAAATCTTAAATCTTGTGAAATATGTGAATAACCATGAAGCATTTTGGATAAACTAAAGTTTAAAAATATTATATTTAATATTAATTTATTATCTGATATACCATTCCTGCAGAATCCTGCCTCTTAATACAGGGATAATGGCTTTTATCTAAAATGAACTTATTGACATTTTAAATAATATGTGTATTTTAAGAGACTCTTTCCATATCCTTCTGTTTGTGAACTAATTTTCTTGAATTTTTTAATTGCTAATTGACGGCCTTTAGTGTTATTAATAAAAAAATTCCAGCAAATGGCCAAAATTTTTCGATAATAACAGTTAATTATTTCATATATTTTCTAATAATTCAAATCAAGGCTTATTATAAATTCTTGATGGAGCTCTCGAAGTGTTTTTGTATTTTTAATTTTTTCAGTAATATTTTAGATTTTTTATATTCTTTTTTTATTCAGTAACAGAACGTTATTTCTTTTTGTTTATAGAATATGCCTTAGCATCGTATATGTAGATTAACTGGAACCAAAACTGAAATGATTATTCTTTGTGAAATAATTTTTAACTTAATTGTAATAGTAGTAAACTATTTTGTGTAAGTACACAAAAAAGTGTATAATATTAGAACAAAATTTTGGAAATATGCAAATTCATATAGGTATATTTTTTCAAATTTGTAACAACACTTTTGGTCGAATTTCGACGACAAGGCTACCGCTATTGTAAATTAATAAACCTTAAGTGGTATTAGACTATAACGCGATAAAACTGAAAGCCGACACCGTTGAATAAAAGTGGAACTCAGAGGTAGAACCCAAAGATGGCATTAGTGTTTTTTATTAGTTGTTTGTTACAGTGGGAAACAGATATGTTATTTATTCATTCAGTAAAATGACTACTAAACAATTAGCCGACTTTTAAAAAAATGTCACACAATATGAGAAAACTCCATCTTATAAACCGGTCTAAAATTGCTAGCCTTCCAATTGATATAAAACCACAAATTTGGATGAATTGCTATCAATAGTGGAAGATGTGTCATCTATACACTTGCGAAAAGTAGATAAAAGTAATATATACAGTGCCACTCAAAAGTTTCCTCTTCATATATTTTGAACGGATATACCCACACTAGTGAAATTTGGAGGATATGAATAAACGGTTGTAAACCGGTCTAAAATTGCTATCCTCCAACTGATATAAAACCACGAATTTGGATGAATTGCTATCAAACGTGGAAGATGTGTCATCTATACACTTGCGAAAAGTAGGTAAAAGTAACATATAGAGTGCCACTCAAAAGTTTCCTCCTCTTCATATATTTTGAACGGATATACCTACACTAGTGAAATTTGGAGGGTAGAAATAAACGGTTGCAAACACAGGCCCACTGTTGCCAACCGTTTTAAATAAGACCTTAAGGCAAGGTAGTGACAATACATACTCAGCCGTATTATATTTGGTGAAGACCAATTTTGATGGATAAAATACATAAATACTAAAATTATTGTTTTATATTTAGCTAGCAAAAATTATTGAGTTCTCCTCTGGTTAGTTGTCAAAAAGTTGACGTTTGGAATTTTCTATTAATTGTAAAAAACTTGATACCTAAAAAATGTTTTATTATTGTTTAAGGAGACGTTTATGAGTTTGGATAGCCAAACTAATACGTAATCAAGCTGTCAAAGTAGCAGCTGTCTTAATAATTGCTGAATGTTGAAATAATTTCTATATCAAGGATTTACTTCTGGGAGCTTTCTTCAGAAGTTTGAAGCAACAATTAGTGTAAAAGATGCCAAACGAGCTGCCCATCCAACAGTTAGTGATGATAAAAAAAATTCATAATTGCGCAAATGTTGGTAAACCCTAGGTCGTCTACAGCTACAGTTGCGTATATTTGTGAAGTTAGTCATCCATACAACTTAACAATTTTGCACCAACTTTCAGATGAGGATCCTTACAGAGGCTTAAAATTCTGTGAATTTATGAAAAATAAAATTAATCGAGGACAATACTACACAAAACCCATTTGTTTTAATTATGAAAGTGCTTTTTCCCTCCATGTAAGTTTGAACACACAAAATATATTGTACTGGAGTGACACAAATTCCCTCATCTTTCAAGGAAAACATACTCGATTTCATAAAAACTGAATGTTTGGAATACTATTTTGGTAAATCACATAGTGGGATTTGTTTTCCTCAATACAAGCTGAAGTGTACTGGACATGTTAGAAAAGGCCAAAGAGCAGCTAATTGAAATTTTGGAAGATAATCCATGACTTTGTCAATTAAAAAATAACATTTCAACAAGATGGCGCTTCTGTACATTATTGTGGTGCAGTAAGACGTTACTTAGATGAAGAATATCATGATAGATAGAGTAGATAGCGAGGTCCCATAGAAAGTTTTGCTAGTGTACCGAACTTGACATCATTAGATTTTTTTTCTGTGGAGGTACTTGAAACCAAAGGTTTACTCTACGGAACCCGACAATATTAACATTTCAAAACAACGAATTATTGAAGAATCCAGGGCAGTTTCAGCTGTACGGTAAGAATTTATCAATAGAATGAATTTATGTCAGAAAGTAGAGGAAGCACATTTTGAACACTTCCTGTATGAATTAGTTTAATTAATTACGCTGTAAGTGTGACATAATATTTTTTGTGTTTACTTAATTTATCCTTCAAAATTGGTCTACACCCAAACAAAAATAACTTGGTTGAGTAGTGTAACTCTAATCCTTCAAAAGATACGAGGGGGAGGGTTTTTTGATTGGAACTGTATATTCACGAGGATTCAAACACATTGGTTACATTTTAACCGGTTAATAAACTCTCATATTTGCTATTTAGCAAACATCTAATGTGCTTCACTTATGCTGTATGTCCGCCTTCTTATACCATCGTAGTTAATCTCGATCTTACCTATCGTGACCATGGCCTGTTAATGTAGATTTTCCACCCTTTTACATCCTTATTCGTCCGTTCAGAGAATTGTTTTAATTATTATAAAAAAATATTTTTACATAATTTTTAAAACTCAGTTGTTTATTCTAAGGAATATATTGTGCAGTTCAACAATACTCCTTATTTCCAAACCTTATACTAAAATAAGAACAACATTAATGTAAGAAAAGTAAGCACAATGACTTGTGCGTCTATTCTCCTCTCGTCGGTTGGTTTAAGGAGTTTTAGAGGAGATAAGAGAAATCTTGAATGTCGACAGAAAATAAGATGGATTACTGCATAAAAATATCATTGTCATGAATATGCACAATTATAATCAAATTTATATGCAACCCAGTGCTTATGTAACGGAAACAATTTAATTGTCTAGTTTGGGAGACTAAGAAAACTATTCACTGAGGAAAAAATGTAGTTACCAGTAATTTCCATGGGTTTCCTAAGCAGAGAAATGACCCGAAACAATTCCTAGGTTAACTAAAGTCTGTTAAAGCAATTATGACAGTATTAGGACTTCCAATTTGGAGTCTCTGTCAGCTCGTTTTCCTCAATTTCATAGATGATGGATGATATTCATTTCGCATTGAAATATTAGATTCATTTATCTGTACTAAATACATAAATAATTATTCGATATTTCAATCAGTTTAGGAAAGCGCAACTGATTAAAGTTCTCGACTAGAAGAAATATATTATCTCAAATCTCAAAAAATTGTATCATAATGGCTTTGCTGGGTTAAAATTAACCTATGAATTCTTTTCTAGCAAGCTAGACTCCCAATGTGGGGTCTATTTGAGCTAGTTTTATTGTGAAACTCGTAGATGTTAATACCATTTGCCCTCAGTTGTTTATCGACTGGGATGAAATATCCTATGCAAAAAAATTCATATCTTCAAATATTTTTCAATATCCCCTGTATTTTATGAACGTTTCCGTTGACTTTTTAGTTATGAAAATATAAAATTCTATTTCAAGAACTTACACTGCATGTGAAACAAGCGCGTCACATATGAGTAATTAGCGAAAGTAAGTTATTCTTCCTTGAAATGTTGAATGAAAAGATGTTCATCAAGGAAACATGAATTCTGTTTAACTCTTTAAAAGAGAAATCCGTTGCACACTGAATCGGTTGAGTTTCTATGCTCCCACTTAAAATTTTAAAGTTCTTTGATGCTAGGTCTCTAATTATTCGCATTGTTATTGAAATGCAAGTTGGAGTTTAAAAGAAGCGAGAATTCGAGAAACCTAAATATAGCCAAGTTTCCAGTGTTTCTCTGAGTGGAAGTTGAATCTTTTTCAAAGTTTTATATTTATGATTTATTTTGTTACTTTTTCTCTAGTTCACATTATTGGTGATTTCTAATTAGTAGAGCAAAGCTAATGTTTCGTCAAATATACATTAGTAACCTTTTGATGTGATAACTGAACAAAACATAAACTGAATTTATTTTTAACTGACTTCCAAAAAGGAGTAGGTTATCAATTCGTTGGCATCTTGTTTTATGTCTGCTTATTGATTACTCAGAAATGGCTTGGTCCATTTTGATGATTTAAAAGGTGTTGTATTAAGAAATATTACAGAAAGGAAGCAAATAATTTTCTATGACGTGAGATTTACGGTTTTCCAGAAAATCAGAAAATCCGTAATTAAGAGCCTAAAGTAAATTTCAATGAATCTTCATTGTTTGCTCTAAACCGGCTCAATAAATTTGAATATTTTAAATTCTATTAAACAACAAGATGATTTTGATTCCTTCTAATTTTCTATAACGTAAAACGTTTTTCTGAAAATCGGCAAGATATTAAAAAAATATGTGCAGAAAACGGTAAACATCAATGTAAATGTCAAATTTTCGTCTTAAATATCTAGCTTAAATGTCAAGATATACCATAAAATCGTACAGGGTGTCTGTAACGGCTTTCATTTTGCAGGGCTTACCGTAGAGTGAAATGGCAAAAAATATTATATATATTTAGGGTATACGGTGAAAGGTGGAAAAATCTTACAAATTAATGTGTACTTATGCAGTTGCATATATAGGATTGCTGAAATATAAAGTGGAGTAGAATTAAAGAATTACAGGGTGGTTCAAAAAATGTTGTATTAGATAGAGCACATAAGTAGTTGCGTGTACAAGGTTGTTGAAGAGTGGAGCAAAACTGTAGTTACACAGAGTGGATCAAAATACCGTACAAAAAAAATTGTTAAATAAGCACATACAGTAAGGATATTTGAGTTCAGAAAAATGAGGAGGGTTCAAAAAATGTTAGAAGCTGTTGCATGTACAAGACAGTTGAAATATAAGGTGGATTAGAATTACTATTATACAGGATGGTTAAAAAATGTTATATAGTGTGGAACATAAGTAATTGCTCGTACAAGGAGGTTGAAGTAAGGGTGGAGCAAAATTATAGTAATTCGGGGTATATTAAGCATCTGTTATAAAAGTATAAATAGTCAGGAAATTTGAATTATAGGGCAGGGTATAATATAGTTATAAGGATGGGTTCAAAGACATTTAGAAGAAATGCATATACTTACTGGTTGAAATAAATGGTAGAGTTATATTATAGGTATACAATGTGGTTAAAAAATGTGAAAAATTTTGGTATATAGGCTAGACCATGAGCAGTTGCATAAATAGTATATTTCACTTGGGTTGAAGTAAAATTTTAGCTATACAGGATCATTTACAGAATAGAAAAATAGAAAGCCAATAGGGTGGAGAGGATTAATACTTAAACAGGGCGGTTCGAACATCGTGTGGAGTTAAATTATAGTTGTACAGGATGGTTCAGAAAATGACTGACAAATAATTTATATTGGGTGATCCATACACAGAGTAAAATTTTTCCTTTCCAAAAATAACTTAAAAAAAAACAAAAATTCTAATGTACGGGAAAAATAGTTACAAGTGTTAAACTTATTTACTGAATACAAAATTATACGTCTTAACACTAGCAAGATTATGTCGATTGAAATCTGAAAAACAAAAGCATCACGATATGCGAAAGTATCTGAAATCACTATTAAACTAGTCGTCTGCACGTGTTGCTGATGTGGTATTTCTTTATCTTGTCGTCTTATGGGAACGGAATACATATCTAACTACAGAAACATATTTAGAGTGCTTGCAATACAGGGTGAATTGGAGTTACACTTATAGGAATTGGTCCAAATAATAAAACAAAGAAAAAACTTAAAAAAATAAGAAAAAAATACAAATTACAGAGAGAGAGAGAGAGAGACGGAGATAGATAGATAGAGAGAGATAAGAATACTAAATAACTAATAGAATTGCACCTCAAATCAGATAAAAAATAATATATGTCAGAATATATTGACTGAATGGTTTCTGAATGGTTTTTATTTTAAGCCAGTTGAAATTGGTTCTTTTTTAAATATAAATAATTGCTTTAATTGGAAATTTGCTCTCTTAAATGCCTTCAATAAGTTTAGTCTAGACCGAACTTTCAGAAATATGAGCACCCAAAGATTCCAATAAAGAGGCAGTTATTGCTGTAATTCATAGGTTACAAATGTAACTTGTGAATTACAGTTAACCGAACCTGTCAAAGTCCATTTGGTAGTCTAATTTTAAGGTGATGTGTAAATTGAATTTTTTCGAGATTTCTTTTTCTTGACCACAATTAATGTACACAAGGTGTTCTAAAAATGTGTTGCCAGATGAAAGGAGTTTTAAGAGTCTCTACTCCAAACCTGTTTTGGTTTACACCAGATGATGACATCTTAGATGTTGAAACGTGCCTAGAGTGCAAAAATAAAAGTTTGGTGTTACAGTAAAAAACTTTGTGTTTATATACCTGTGACACACCAAAGGTTCTTTCAGTCAAAACTACAGCTAAACTGTGGAAAAATTTTTGGGTATAAAAATGGCCTCCCTTTTGATATTGAATCACTAATATCTCTCTAGTTAGAAACTTTAGCTACTCTCCTTAAAATTTCTCCTCAGAATACTTTTCAAATTTATAAAAACTAAATAATCCGCGTCACAATTTTAGAAATATTAAAAATATGATTAAAAAATGACAATCCGTAAAACTGCTAAGCAGAAAACGGTGAAAATATTTGACGCATCTGGAAATTCAGAAGTTAAAATTTGATGATATTTTTTGAATATTCAATCGGGTAAGCACGGGAGCCTAGGGGTTTTTAAAGCCTGCGCTTACCGGAGTTATAGAGAAATTACAGAGAAGTTGCTGCCTGTTGCCCAAAAAATCTCTAGGCGGTGGTGGCCGTTGACCAGAAAATTGTCAGCAACTCCACTAAATGAAGTCGTAACTCATGCAATTTAAGAAGATAGGAAATCAGTGATCTGTCATATTTCTGTGCCACCAAATATTTCTCTACCTTCGTTTAGTAATACACAAGTCACATTTTTTTCGCTTATTTATGTAAAGAACTATTCTTTCATATCAATCGCTTTACAGGCCGATTCATTAAGAATCGCATAATATGTAGTTGAAGAGAAATAAATTTTGCCCGTCTTAAGGATTTCAAATTATTCTTTGCCTCAATGCCCAGTTTTTCTTGCTCTTTTCTAAGTCAGTGATATTTTTGTTTCTTCAAACAATAAGCATACATATTCAGAAATCTCTCAGAGCTGTTCATGATACTTCATCGTTTCCATTGTATTATATCATATTGTGTAGAAATGCAGATTTCAAACTTCGTTTTGCTGTCAATAAATATGTGTCAATTACCTGGAAAATGTTTTGAATATTGTTAGAACATTGTCTTCTAAACGTTGTTTGTGGCATATTCTTGATAACTTTTATGTTTTTTTGGGGAATAACACCACAATAGAAATAAAACTACGTATATTGCAGGAATACGAAGTCAGAATAGACTTTGAAACGTTTGGTATTCCTGCAATATACGTAGTTTTATTTCTATTGTGGTGTTATTCCCCAAAAAAACATAAAAGTTATTGTTAGAACATATAAGATGTTTTTCGTAGGACGAGTTTAGCACATTCTTTTCTAATGTCACAACTCATCCATATTGAAACGCTCAGGATCGATGATATAGCCTGATAGTCTTGCAGAAACTGAATGGTAAAAAGTGCACGTAATATTTAACCGGCGTAACACCAAAATTTGCATAAATACATAAAAAAACAAAAATAGACTTCGAAAAAATAACTTAACTAAAGAGCATTAAATAATTTTTTACTGGAACAATTAAATCCTATTTCTAAACAGCGAAGTTGCGAAGTACCACTTATAAAAGTACTTCCCAAATTATTTTCATTTAGCGTGCCACGGACTTCAGAAAAAGTATTTTATTGTTGAGGTAAAAAATATTTCCTGCTTTTTAGTTAAGTTACTTTTCTGAAGTCGATTCTTGCTTTTTTTTAATGTATTTATTTTAAAATTTTTAGTGATGTAATAGCCTCATTGGATGCAGTTTTCAAATCTAATTAACTTTTTCGATATTCCCTAAAATAAAGTATTATACTTTTAAGCAACATTTTGACCAACTTGGTTTACTGTTGAACACAATAACTTGTTTTATAAATATCTATATGTATGAATAAAGTTTTGCATATGATTCCAACTTAGGTGGATCCACCACAATGTAGTCATCATTTTTTACGTCTGTTAATTATATAGACATTCATTTAATAGTCCCTTCTACGCGGAATCCTATAACAAATCGTTATACAGTTTTGTTAATATAGAATAGGACGCAGTTTCCAATTCCAATAAATTTTGTTTGTAACAATTTGAATTATTATAATTATTATTAAAACTAAAGATTCTTAAACAAAATTTATTATCTTTACCAATTTGAAAAAGTGATATGTATATTTATTATACAATTTTTAGTGATGAGGCATAACTCAAATTAAGAATTTTAAATACTATCAAAAATAAAGGCATTTTACTCACAAGCAAAATTCATGTTTGCTAACAAACTTCCTATAAAGTTGAATGATTACAGTGTATATAGAGCGTATAGAGACCAACTGAGAACCTCCATCTTGAAGTTGATTAACCGACATTTATTTCGATTTAATTCCAATCTAGTTTCAATTTATTATGATGTTAGTGACAGGGCATGATAGGATGCAGTTTTTATTTCTAATAAAACTTGTTCAATTATAATTTGAGATGTTATAAAAAATAAAGGTACCTTTTAAACAAAATTGATATATTTTTTGAACCCTAGTATATAGGTGGAAAAGTTACATAAATACTTATTATAAAAGTTTTAGTGCAATGGCATAATTCGATGCAGTTATTAATTGTAATTACTTAATATTTGATTAAAAATTTTAGATATAAGCAAAAAACAGGCACTTCGCTTTTAAGCAAAATTCCTAGAGTACACTCAAAAAGTGACATGTAATGATTACAGGAGACGTTTTAGAACATGCAAATCTATTTATGAAGAATAACTTTTTGTCTTAAAATTATTCGTACAAAAAATTGTTTGATTTATGATGACACACTATATATACAAACTAATTGAAAATCTTCACCTTTGAAATTGATTAACTGACATTTATTTTGATTATTCCAATTTCTTTTCAATTTATTGTAATACCGCACCTCCACCAAAGCTTATTATATAAGTACGTCGGTAAAAAAGTTTTTACCGATTTTCTAAAAAACTGTAAAAGTTATGTTATTGAAAAAAATATGGGACCACTTCGGGGTGCCCCGGAACTAATCCAATTTCTGTTCAAACTATTATACCCCACATTTCCGTTTTTTAACAGCAGCAACCCAAGCTTACTATATAATAACAAGGTCGGTATAAAAGTTTTCATGGGTTTTCTACAACAACGGTACAAGCTATCTTATTAAAAAATATATGGGACAACTTTGGGATCCCCCAGAACACGATCCAGTATAAAAGGTCGAAAATCCTTTAGCGGATTTCGAGTATTAGCTGAACAAACATAAAAATAATTTGGTCAAGTGCGAGTTGGACTCGCATACGAAGGGTTCCGTACCACCTCCAAGATTCGCAGTATTTAGTTTTCTAATTTGGCCCCCAAAAATTAACATTAGAGTTTTATTTTACTAATAAACTTTCAGGGAAGCCTTTTATAATCTACTGTCTGAATTTTGAGGCTCTATAGATTGGAAGATAAAGGGCAAAATAGGTCAAGTTTTAAATTATACATTATTAAATCTGGTATTGGTATTAAAAATACAAATAAAATATATTTTTCAAAATTTAAATAGTGTAGTTTCTAAAATGGGAATTAAGTCGATGTTTAATATCTTTTAAACAAATGATTTAAAAATATAATATATTTGTATTTCACATAATGAGCCTTTTATTTGATATATTACATGATGCGTTTGAAAATTGAATTTTTATTTTCCATTTAATCGTATAATTTGTCTCTAAAATTACTATGGAGGTTTTCTAATAATTATTCTTATAAATCTCAAGTGAGCCCCAGTACCCCTAATTATTTTCAAAATTTTAGGTAGTATGGTTTCGGAAATAAAGCGCGAAATGAGATTTTTTTATATCTTTATGTTAATATCTTTTAAACAATTAACTTAAAAAATATGAAAAATATATATTTGTAATCCTCATAATGAGCCCCTTCATTTGATATATTGCATGACACGTTAAAAAATATTTTTTATTTTCCGTTTATTTCTATAATTTGGCCCCCAATATTAATACTAAAGATTTCTACGTATTTTTCCTGTAAATAAAAAAATTAGGTCTTATAGTTTGGGGAATAAAGGGGAGAATGGGTAATTTTTTAAATATTTTTTAATATATTTTAAAATATTTATTTAAAAAAAATTATTAGTCATAATGAGCCCTGTGATTTGATATATTACATGATACGTTAGAAACAAGTTTAATTTATTATTTTCCATTTAATTCTATGATTTGCCCCCCAAAATGAATATTAGGGGTTTCTCCTTATTTTTCCAGTAATGTTCATGAGAGGCGCTATACTTCTATTTTTTTTCAAAATTTTACAGCTTATGGTTTCGGAGATAAGGGATAATTACCCATTCCCCAATGGGTAATTTTTTTTATATTTTTGTTAATATCTTTTAATTAATTTAATTTAAAAATATGAAATAAACACATTTGTTTTCTTCATAATGAGCCCTTTCATTTGATATATAATAACATGATGCGTTAGAAACAATCTTAATTTTACATTTTTCATTTAATTCTGTAATTTGCCCCCCCAAAATTAAAAGTAGAGGTGTCCCCTTATTTTTCCAGTAAACTTCAGGTCAGGCTCTATACCTTTATTTTTTTTCAAAACTTTACGTTTTACAGTTTCGGTGATAAGGGAGGGGATGAGTAAATTTTGGTATATTTTCGTTAATATCTTTTAAATTATTTTTTTTTAAATATGAAAAAAATATATTTGTGTTCTTCAGAATGAGACCTTTCATTTGATGTATTACATGATGCGTTTTAAAATTTTTTAATTTTTAAATTTTTTTTAATTCTATAATTTGCCCCCCAAAATGTATATTAACGGTTTCTCCTTATTTCTCCTGTAAAGTTGGGGCAACGTTCTATATTTTCTATTTCTTTCAAAATTTTAGGTTCAGTAGTTTCGGAGATCAAGGGGGGAGGAACGGTCGATTTTTTTAGTTTGTACTCCTGATGGGGTCACCAAACTATACCTTCATACCTAACCTCTTCCGTCCAGTAGTTTAGGAGGATATTATAAGGGTATCCATATATTGTATATACGGAACCCCTAAGGTTAAGATCATTTTTTGGGTGATTTCAAAATCAAACCGAGGAAAAGTCTTGTAAAGGGTTCCAAATATCGTTTATAGAGGTTTTTGGGGTCGCTGAATGCGAGACTAAGTTCTGTATATATATACAAATAAAACTGAAGTTTGTCTCAAAGTCAATCAAGGTCAAATGGAGCAAAAGTGTAGTGAAGGATTCCAACCATTGTTTCTGTATATAATTAAAATTGGAGGTCATTTCAACGTCATTCTTGGTTAGCTGCAGGTCTAATCAATAAAAATTGAATCTAAATGTTTTGTATAAACGGGCCATAAGGTCATTTTAAAGTCGTGCAAATGTTAATTTAGGGTAACTTCGTCGTCAAGTCAAAAATATCCCGTACAATATATTACCGCTATGAAGTTGTTTGATAACTCATGTATTCTCTGGATCGAACATAATTTCTAATAACTTTTTGGATCATAATGAACCATAAACCTATCACAATGATGGTTGGAATCCTATACAAGATATTTCCTCAATTTATCTCTGAAATCAACCTAAACTTTGACATGACCTTGAATTTTATTTGTATAAGTAGAATCATTGATGGTTAGAACTCTTTATAAGACTTTTCCTTTGTTTGACCTTTAAATCACCCTGATGTGACCTTTAAATGACCTTCAATTTTATTTGCATACATAAACAGACCTTAAATTCTCATTCAGCTACATCAAAAACCTTTAGCAACTATGGGGTCCTTTACAAGACTTTCCTTCGGTTTGAGCTTGAAATCACCCAAAAATGACTTTAATGTTACGATTAAAACAAAAACCGATAGGATAAAGACAAAAATCCCGGAATCGGAGACAGTGACCGCAAAAACATATAGGAATAGTGGATCAGTCAATGAAACAAAAATTGTTTTTTGCGTTTTCATAACGTCCTATAATAAAACTTATTATTTTGATTCAATAACGAACATAAAACAACCAAAAACACAATACGATTTAAGTTGACTTCATAACTCCATTCTAAACAGAAATATCACGTGAGGTCCAACTCGATCTACACTGCACGGTGAGAACTTACCAACTAACTTCAACTTTTATTGAAACTTCCGTAGCCAGTAAAGTTGGGGAACTGTGAATGCTTATTCCATTTATGGGATTTTCCTGGGACTGGCTAATATTATTTTAATTGAGCCATTATAAAAAGAAGACTGACTATAGGATAAATACACACAAACCAATCTGAGTAAAATTTAGCAATACCCATATTTGAAAATGTACTCAAAACAAAACTCTCTGATAGATGAGTAACTGTACCTAAATACATAAAAAAACTGATTTCATATCTGAAGAAACAAATATTCTACTAATTTAGAAGTACAACATAGAAATCAAAAATAGCTTTCATAGACATAGATATGAAAAGCAGAATTATGCTTACTATTGGGAACTTCTCTCTTGACTCCTTTTAATAATATTTAAAGTTTGTGGTACAGACAGAAGTATAGAGATTTGTTTCGTTTAAATCATTTGTGACTAAGCCATTCGGTCCAGAACCAATAACCTCCCCAACAACTATTTCGAAATTTGTTACAACAAATAAGTTGCGAATTTAAAATTTTTTGTATATGTAATTTTCAAAAAAATTACTAAATTTTTTCACATTTTTTTTAAATTTTCTTATTATAATTTCCATCCTATAGATTTAGAAATTTTAGTATTTTCAAAGATATGTTCGAAATTCTTAATGTTGCTCGGCTAAGGGCTGAGTGCAATTTTTCTATTAAATTGATATATTTTTGTGTCAAATAAAAAATCTTTATTGTCTGTTTCATTTTGCAGAAACTCTTTAATACACGTTTTTTAATGCACAATTTCTTATCTATTTGTGTGGCACCACTTTTTAAAAAAGTGTTTGGTAACTATTTATCTACTCCCATTTAACGAATCATTTGACCATTTGTTATCAAAAAAGAAACAAACGAAAAAAACTTTTAATTTTTATTTAGATTTGAACATACAAAAAACTGAAATCTAATTTAAATCTGAACACAAAAGGTCAAATTACGAACTAATTGGTACTTTCTAAATCTTCCTCAGGTTCTTTGTTATAGGAATTGGCTTCGGAAGATGAACAATTAACGATATTAGGGCTTCTAGAGTTTTCCCATTAAATTCAGATTATATTGTGCATAAACTAGTTATCGAAATTGTGAGGTGGTCAGTATATTTTCCCTCGTGGACCATTTCCATTCACAAGACGCTGAGGAGGCCGACATCTGCAATAACTTTATGGCGACATCATGAATTAACGATTCCGTTTGCTAACCATATTGATAAAGTAATATTGGATGAACTCTGACAAACGGATTTAATGCTATTCACCGCTGTCCAAATTACTGAGTTGTTGAAGTATTTGCTGGTGATTTGAAATTAGACATTTCTCCAATTACTTTAATATCAGACTTATTTAACAAAAAGTTGATAAGCAAAGTAATAACACGTTTCAGCTTGCCTGCAGTCAGATGTTCGCCTTTATATTTCTTGTCAAAGAAGTTGTTATTTTCTGAATTATAGTTGTGGCATCTCTAGTTTGTACTTTTCAGCTTTTTGTAAATGACACCACAACTTGTGGAAAGTCTATTTTGAATGTTCATCTGGGATTTTCTCTCCTCGCAATGGTTTCTGAAAAATACAGATAAGTTAAGTACTTGAATATCAGGGTGTAGTATCTAAGGGCAGTTTGTGGAAACTGCCCGGAACACTAGTTGCCCTCTTATAGAAAAAACTCTCCCGCAGGATTAACTGTGAGAAAGTAAGTCTACAGATTTGTCAACTAGTATTCCAGTATAATATGTTGTGTATTTTGTGTTGTACTTCCTTATCAGGAATCGTGGTCGAACAATGTTTGCTTGAATGTTTTGCACTATATTCGCTTGACTTTTTTGGTAATGTCAATTGACTGATTAATTGACTTTGAAGTTTCCTTTTTGATGTTCATTCAGTCAGAAGTTGTTGCCATACAACCGCTATCTCTACAGAGGGTGTCCCGATTTCTCCATTATTCAACAACATGCAGACACCTTCTTTGATTTGTTGTTGAATAATGGAGAAATCGGGACACCCTCTGTAGAGATACCGGTTGCATGGCAACAACTTCTGACGAATGAACATCAAAAAGGAAACTTCAAAGTCAATTAATCAGTCAACTGACATTACCAAAAAAGTCAAGCGAATATAGTGCAAAACATTCAAGCCAACATTGTTCGACAACGATTCCTGATAAGGAATCGAAACGTCACAATAAAACAGATAAGTACAACACAAAATACACAACATATTATATTGGAATACTAGTTGACAAATCTGTAGACCTACTTTCTCACAGTTAATCCTGCGGGAGAGTTTTTTCTATAAGAGGCAACTAGTGTTCCGGGCAGTTTCCACAAACTGCCCTTAGATACTATACCTTGATATTCAAGTACTTAACTTATCTGTATTTTTCAGAAACCATTGCGAGGAGAGAAAATCTCAGATGAACATACAAAATAATTATTTACCTACTCAATCATTTAGAAACTACTTATGGAAACTCTGTATATTTCAAATACTCTAGACGTCTTAGGGTCTAATATTAATGACCACAACTGAATAAAGAAATTAAACATTAAAACGTTGGCAATGACAAATTTACCATAAACACTTTGACATTAAATGTGCAACTAAGAGAATTTACTCCAAATTTGATATATACAGAGCAAGTTAAAATTGGATGTGTACATCTAGAAAGCTCGCATAAGATTGGCACTACTCGGTATCCGGAATCGACACTGAATATTTTGGAATTTAAAAACTTTTTGTGTTTAGAATGGTCTCTTAAAATATTTTTATATATTATATATTGCTATTATCTCATGTCATTTGTACTTACTTACTGAGTTCTGCAGAATTCGCTGTTCCTGGTTACCAATAATGAAGGATGAATGTAATGGGGCCATTTTGAACAACCCTGTATTCGGATAGGTTCTAAGGTTTGTTCTCAGGTCTTATCGTATGACTTTAATAGGATATCATCAAAATTTCTTTAATCTCATTTTTGGAGAATGAACTATCTTATAGCAAAGCACATAGAAGCGCCACATGAAATTTTGAAGATAACTTATTAAATTCTTCCAATTTGAAAGAAGCTTTAAAATTTTGTAGTGCTACCCTGTATATATCAAATTCGCAGTAAATTATCTTAGTTACCTTAGTTTTATTGTCAAATATTTAATGTCAAATGTCAATGCTAAATTTGTCATTGCCACCTGTTTAATTTTTATTTGTTTGTTTATTGAGTTGTCTTTTTTTTTGTTGCCATTGAAAACGGATCTGATTCGACTGCAAAATTTGGACTATCCAAAATATACCAACTTTTCAGTTAATGTACAGTGCATCCCATTTTGGTTGAGGTTGCCAGGTTACTAGGTTGTTATTGAAGATAGAGTCTTGCGGTTTTCACATGCCTGTTCTACTTTTTTTGTGAAACTCAGGATGGCCATATCAGATTTTGCATAAGTGTTTCCATTTATAAGATACAGGGCGATTTTGATAATTTATACTTTTTGGACCCCTTCTATATCTAAGAAGTTATTAGAAATACTCTTGTGCTAAGAACTAAGTCTAATAGAAAATTTTGCATAGAATCCAGTGGAGTATTCAATTTTTTTTTCGGAGTATGGTTTCGAAGAACCTACACAACATTATATATTTTTAATTGGAACACCCTGTATTTTATTGTTTCATTGAATTCGTTATTTTTTCCCTTTAAAATAATGTATAATACAATCAATACACATGGTATTATTAGAAATGCTAAATAACACTAAAAAGCTAAGTTTTTTGCTAGTAGGCCATGTATTTTCCATTTAAAAGGAGAATCAAACAAATAATTCCATTTGACATTTTTTTATAGGAGTTTATCAGCAAAGAAAAATAATGTTAACAATAATTCAATAACCTGAAACACGAAATTTAGGTACCTAAAAGCAACTAATAAATAGTTATACATCATTCATTATGTATAACAAACAGAACAAGTATTACAAATCAAATATCTATCTTAAAATTAATTTTGGAAATTATTTATTACCTTATTGATTTAACTGTTCAAATTGTTGTCCATTTTCCCTAACACATAATTAGCAAACCTTTCCATCTCGCACGAATCCATTTAAAATTATTATAGAATTCCGCCTTTCGGAACAATATTTTATCTAGTGAGCGCTGGAGAGAAAAACGCAAATCTGATCAAGCTGTCATTGTTAGTAACTATTGTGTTTTATCGTGTTTGAGTTTACAAGATCATTATATAAATAATTATTCGTGAGTTTGCTGGTTGATAATTGATAATGGCTGGAAGAGAATTCGTTTTTCAAAATAACGAAAAATACGATATGATATAATGTTTAAATCAATGTTATGAGAATGTTGAAGAAGCTTTAGAACTATATTTCCACAGGTATAAAGTACGAGTATTTTACCATAAGATATTTCAGAAATCGCGTTTTTAAAACTTTCAGATATCCAGATAGGCATCAACCTAGTCGAGCAACTATATTTAGACTAAAGAATAATTTACTAAGTTTTGGTGCATATTCTAAACCTTGATCAAAGGTGTATAACAAAGAAAATCGAGAAATGAATGAAATAAATGTGTTGTTAGCTAGCGTTCATGCCTATCCCCAAACTTCTTGTGCGAAATTAGAAAATTACACTGGAGTTTCTCAATCACAGGTCCAAAGAATTTTAAAAAAATATAAATTTAAACCTTACAAAGTCAATTTGCCCAGCACTTATATCCTGGTGATGTAGCAAGACGGTTAAATTTTTGCAATTGGTTTTTAGACCAAACCCGAAGGGACAATGATTTTGTAAGGAAAGTTATTTGGTCAGACGAATCTCATATAAGCAGTGCCGGTATATTTAACAGGCAGAATACAAGATACTGGTTTGATGAGAACCCGCACTTAATTTTTGAGCGACAACAGCAGGGTCGATTTGGTTTTAATGTAGCCTGTTTCATACTGGGGACAATAGGTACTTGACAATCCTAGAAGACTTATTACCCGAAATATTGGAAGATGTTCCCCTCGCCTTTCGCAATTCTATACACTTTCAACAAGATGGCGCCTCTGCCCACAATTCTAGATTAATTGGGCGCTTTTTAGAAAATAATTTTCAAGGATGTTGGATAGGAACACATGGACCAATTAGGTGGCCTCCAAGATTTATCTATATTGGACTTTTTTTGTGAGGTTATTTGAAAAATAAATATATACCAACAGACACAACAGTCGCGAAGAACTTCGTGCCGCAACGGAGGCAGCTTTTCGGGATTTACAAAGGCGATCTGTTATAATTTTAAATGCACTCAGGCGTATTGAAAAGGTTTGCCAATTATGTGTTAGGGAAAATGGACAACAATTTGAACAGTTAAATTAATAAGGTAATAAATAATGTCCAAAATTAATTTTAAGATAGATATTTGATTTGTAATACTTGTTCTATTTGTTATACATAATGAACGATGTATAACTATTTATTAGTTGCTTTTAGGTACCTAAATTTCGTGTTTCATGTTATTGAATTATTGTTAACATTATTTTTCTTTGCTGATAAACTCCTATAAAAAATTTCAAATGGAATTATTTGTTTGATTCTCCTTTTAAATGGAAAATACATGGCCTACTAGGAAAAAACTCAGCTTTTTAGTGTTTTTTAGCATTTCTAATAATACCAGGTGTATTGTATTATACATTATTTTAAAGGGAAAAAAATAACGAATTCAATGAAATAATAAAATACAGGGTGTTCCATGTAAAAATATATAATGTTGTGTAGTATCTTCAAAACCATACTCGGATAAAAAATTGAGTACTCCACTGGATTCTATGCAAAATTTTCTATTAGACGTAGTTCTTAGCGCAAGAGTATTTCTAATAACTTCGTAGATATAGAAGGGGTCCAAAAAGTATAAATTATCAAAATCGCCCGGTATCTTATAAATGGAAACACTTATGCAAAATCTGATATGGCCATCCTGAGTGTCACAAAAAAGTAGAACAGGTATGTGAAAACCGCAAGACTCTATCTTCAATAACAACCGAGTAACCTGGCAATCTCAACCAAAATGGGATGCACTGTACAAATACAATCTGGAGATGCCAGAACTACCGTTGAGAACACAAGCAAATTTGATGATGGTATAAATGGAAGAAATTGGAGTGGAATACATTTTATTTTCGGTGTTTATTAGGATTTTTTTATTGAGTTTTTTCTGGAACAGATGTACGAAAAAATTTGACAAACATGAAAAATGGTATCAAAGCGAGAATTTAAGATAAACCATCAGCAAAACGTCTCCAAACCCAGATAAGTATCACACAATATACTAAACACTATTTAAGTACAGCAATACTGGTTGATCATATTGTAGATATTTTTTCTCAGAATATATGTAAGGAAGAATTTCTGTAGAAATAACCAATAATCCGGGTAATTTTTTCAAACTGTTGCACTATATTTTGTTCCCCATTTACAATTTCAAATACTTACCTGTTGTAGGAAAAAACTGATAACACAAAAGTAGTCCATTGAAATTTTGCCAGAATCTGCAAAATGAGGTGGCAGATAATTAACACAGAACATTTGTGTTTTAGAGGGCGCAGATTACGAATTTTTATTTTCAATTACTTTTTATCGCAAGCTTGCAGTAAGGGGTAAAATGCCTCAAAAACACTCGCAAAACATGTTTTTGCATTCTTCCTAAAAACTACAATAAATTTGAAAAAAATAACTCGACCATCGTGTTTCTTCTAAAATTTTACACCGAAAACATGTAGTAAGTCATACAAAATCAACAAATTGTTGTGTAATTATTTAATTAGTTCAGTTCATACTTTCGTAAAACACGTCGTCTGCTCGTAGACACTCCGATAGATCAAAGATTTGTAAATCGAAATTGCTTCTATTCAGAATACAAAGGGATCGCCTATATTATAATAACGAGTTTGAGTTGTGGTGGATTAAGAAGTTCCTTTTTCTAAATAGTACCTACAGTTGTTTGTTCGTTAATATTTAAATTTAATAGATTAAAAATAATTTTTGTTGCAGTGAGTCAAACGCTTTCAGACCTATAACCTTTAACTTAAAAACAATGAAAACAACTGCTCCCATTTTTAAGTAAATTGTTAATAATATTTGCAGCGTAACGCCTATCAGTCATAATATGTGTGTATACAGGGTGAGTTTTTTTTATGATCAGTATGGAGATCTCGGAAACTAGCGGAGATAGAGCAATGTTAAATTGGGAAAGATTTGCAGTTTTACTGGCCCCATTTAATGACACTTTCGGATTTTTGTAAAAAGTCATGACTTACTAGGTATTTTGAAAAAACGAAATTCTGTTGATTTAGTCAAATCCCCCTAGCTCCTTTGTTTTTGATTTTATAAAAAAGTGTAAATATCAAAATTCAAGGGAATTGTATACCAAATATGATAGTAATGTTCTCGTTTGCGTGAAAGCTCTCGTTTTCGAGATAAGACACAAACTTATCTTTTTTTGAATGGAAACCATAGTTGGCTATGATCTTAAAAAATTGGACATTTTTAGAGCTTTTCAACGATTTAATACTCGATAGTTATGAAAAAGATTGTTTTTACTTTGACGTTTCCTCATTTGAGAGTAATTCCAAGTTTTTGTGATAAAATGCAATATTCTAACAAAGAAAAACTGAATATGGTAGAATGTTATATCAAATGCCATAAAAATTCAATTCGTGCAGCTGAAGAATACTTTCACAGATATTTAAATCGTCGTCAACCTGCTCTATGTACATTTAAGAGGCTTTACGATAGTTTACTAAACCACCAAAAAAACGTAATCAAATTAACGAAGCAGCTCAAATAAATTTTTGGGCAATTTGGCAATGGTAAATCAAAATCCATCTACTCGTAAGATTGCGGCAGAAGCTGGCACATCTCAACGAACTGTAGTCAAGGTACTGAAAGCGCACAAGTTCCACCCGTACAAACTTTCAGTTTCTCAAACTTTGCATGCTGGTGCCGAACATCGACGTATTTTGTTTTGTACATGGTTTAAAGACATATGCCTTGACAATCCACAGTTTCCATTAAAGGTGTTATGGTCAGATGAAACCAGATGTACGGTATGTTCAATAGACACAATGAGCATATCTGGGCTCAAGAAAACCCTTTCCATGTAGAACAAAGACGACTCCAGATAAAATTTGGTTTTAATATATATATTTATATATATATATTAAATATATATAAATATATATATATATATATACAGGGTGTCCCATGGTTCTGGTCTCGGATGATTGCGCAGTTATGATAGAAGATAGAATTTTCAAAATTTAGGGGTATAACTTCTCGATTGGGATCTATCCAGCTAAAATATTTTCAAGCATGTACCACTTCCGGTTATAGCGGAAGTTGATACCAACTTGCTTATTTCAAATGGAACACCCTGTAAATTATTGTATTTCTGAATTCTACGAGTAATTTTAATACTAATTCATGTATAATACCCTATACTTAAATTCAGCCCTTTTCGATTTATTCCAAAATGTTTTTTGAAATCCACATGTTAAGGCCTTCAGATAATTGCAAATTATACAACAACGAAGAGGAATTTAGGAAAACCATTCGTTGAGAGGGTAGAATAAACTTAGTGCTTCCAGAATCTGTGAAAAAGTATGGATATTATCTACAGAGTGTGTACAAAAAAATCCCGAAAATTGAAATTCAAAATCTGGAAAAACTCAATTTTTTCAAATGTAAACCACTATTTTTTATATCATAATCAGATTGAGCAACGAAAATAAGAGGTACTTTGTGAATAAGTACCTATACGAAATTCTGATAGTTTTCGACTTATTAAAAAAAATAAAACATTTTCCGCATCTTTAATAAAAAGTAAGCTTAAGTACATAAGTTGGCCATGACGGTTGCTAAGGACTCTACGAAAATGTCATTTTAACAAATGTTCGAAATGCCGACCGTTCACTTCTAAGCACTTATTTATTCTTTTAATAAATGAATTACGAACTTTATTTAATAGTTCTGGTGCAATTTTTGCAAATGCATTTCTTATTCTTTCTTTCATATTCTCTTTACTCGTTACTTCCTCTTTATACACAATATCTTTTATGTAACCCCAGAGAAAAAAATCCATTGGGGTTAAACAAGGTGAACGTGGAGGCCAAGCAACTGATCCGTTTCGTCCAATCCAACAATCACTAAACTTTCTATTTAAATATCGCCGAACTCTTCTGTCATAATGAATTGAAGAGCCGTCTAGTTGAAGCCACATTTTACTTCTTATGTTTAATGGAACGTCTTCTAATAACGGCTGTAATTGGTTTCTAAAGAAATCAAGGAATTTGGCTCCATTCATTGTCCCATCAAAAAAGAAAGGTCCAATAACGTTACCCCTAACAATATCAGCCCACACGTTTAAGGACCATTTAGTCTGAGATGTTGTTTTAAAACCTTTCGGGTTTTCATCACAATAGTAATGAAAATTGTGTCTATTTACGAAGCCATTTTTATGGAAGGTGGCTTCGTCTGAAAACAAAACATATGTTGAATAGTCAGCTTCAGTCTGCATTTTAACTCTATACCAATTACAAAATTCTTCTCTTTTTTCATAATCTGTATCAAGCAATTCTTGGTGCATTTGTATTTTATAGGGGTGAAACTTGTACCTCTTTATAACCCTATGAACGGCACTTTTACTAATAGCTAATTGGTTACTTATAGTTCTAACGCTACATAGTGGATTTTCTATCACAGATTGCATTATCATAAATTCGTTTTCTTCAGTAGTTACTCTATTTGGAACATTACGTTTACCATAAGAAACATTTCCAGAATCAACAAATCTTTCATAAAGTTTTGTAAATGCCTTTTCAGTTGGATGCCTTCGATCTGGATATTGCGTGTAATACACTCTTGACGCGAGCAAGCTATTACGTTGACATTCACCTAATACAAATATCATGTCCACCAATTCTTCTTTCGTAAAATTCATTTTGTTTAAGGATAATTATTTATATCACACGTTCTGAACTGACGTAAGAATATACTGAAATAATTATAACATAATAATAATTTAACTAGTAATATTTGAGATTTGTCATGATTCCATAGCACTCTTTAACATCGCAACAGAGAATCAATCCTTTGGTTAATTTTCACATATGAGACTAAGAATAAGAAATGCATTTGCAACCATTATTTACGAACTATTAAATAAAATTTGAAATTGATTTATTAAAAGAATTTCGAACATTTATTAAAATGACATTTTCGTAGAGTCCTTAGCAACCGTCATGGCCAACTTATGTACTTAAGCTTACTTTTTATTAAAGATGCTGAAAATGTTTTATTTTTTTTAATAAGTCGAAAACTATCAGAATTTCGTATAGGTACTTATTCACAAAGTACCTCTTATTTTCGATGCTCAATCTGATTATGATATAAAAAATAGTGGTTTCCATTTGAAAAAATTGAGTTTTTCCAGATTTTGAATTTCAATTTTCGGGATTTTTTTGTACACACTCTGTAGATAATATCCATACTTTTTCACAGATTCTGGAAGCACTGAGTTTATTCTACCCTCTCAACGAATGGTTTTCCTAAATTCCTCTTCGTTGTTGTATAATTTGCAATTATCTGAAGGCCTTAAAATGTGAATTTCAAAAAACATTTTGGAATAACTCGAAAAGGGCTGAATTTAAGTATAGGGTATTATACATGAATTAGTATTAAAATTACTCGTAGAATTCAGAAATACAATAATTTACAGGGTGTTCCATTTGAAATAAGCAAGTTGGTATCAACTTCCGCTATAACCGGAAGTGGTACATGCTTGAAAATATTTTAGCTGGATAGATCCCAATCTAGAAGTTATACCCCTAAATTTTGAAAATTCTATCTTCTATCATAACTGCGCAATCATCCGAGACCAGAACCATGGGACACCCTGTATATATATATATATATATATATATATATATATATATATATATATCTCGTTATTAGTAAGAAAACACTTAGATAATATCTATCCAAACTAGATAGGAAGAAATGGCCCACGCGAATGACCACCCCGGTCTCCCGATTTAACAGTTATAGACTTCAATTTATGGGGTGCGCTAAAAAACAAAGTATACAAAAGAAAGTATGAGACAGTTGGTGACCTAAGGGAGGCGGTATTACAAGCAATTGAAGAAATTGGTAGGCGGTCTGTGAGGAAAGCGGTAATGTCAATCTTAAACAGATGCAATTTTTGTCTAAATAACAATGGTGGACTTTTTGAACATAAATTGTAACCATTATTATGTTTTTTAATTTCTTAAGTTTTTAGTAAGCACCTACTTATAAGCTCTAAAAATGTCCAATTTTTTGAGGTCATAGCCAACTATGGTTTCCATTCAAAAAAAGATAAGTTTGTGTCATATCTCTAAAACGAGAGCTTTCACGCAATCGAGAACATTACAATCATATTCGGGATACAATTCCCTTCAATTTTGATATTTACACTTTTTTTATAAATTCAAAAACAAAGGAGGTAGAGCGATTTGACAGAATTTCGTTTTTTCAAAATATCTAGTAAGCCATAACTTTTGACAAAAATCCGAAAGTGTCATTAAATTGGGCCAGTAAAACAGCAAATCTTTCCCAATTTAACCATTGCTCTATGTCCGCTAGTTTCCGAGATCCCCATACTGATCACCAAAAAAAAACTCACCCTGTATAAAGGTTTTTTGTATTGTATTCAATCCATGGGGTCACAAGCCCATTGTTACAATGGCAACTCGATCAACCTGCCCTTAAAATAAGTATATTAAGTATGTATACCTATAACAAAACGTGATTCAACTTCATTCAGTGTTTAATTTATATTTTCTAGAATCATACTTCATATGTAAAAGCTAATCTTGAAATATTTGACACTACATTAATTTCAAATAATTGTACTTACCCCGAAAATAAATTTGTAAGTACGAGGGTGAATCAAATGTGAACCGGACTTTTGTTTTAAAAATTTTATTGGTACGATCAATACAAATTTTAATACATATTATTCTTCTACATAGTCTCCTCTCTTATGTATACATTTTCCCCACCGAATCGGAAGTTTTTTAATACCTTTCTCAAAGAATGAAACTGGTCGTGTCGATAACCAATTGCGCACAAACGTTTCTACACCTTCGTTGTCCTCAAAGTGGTGGTTTCACAGTTTTAAGTGGCCCAAACATGTGGTAGTCACATGGCGACAAATCAGGACTGTAAGGCGGGTGTTCAAGGGTTTCCCAATGCATTTTGTTCAATTTTCCTTGAGTCAATGCAGCTGTATGTGGCCGAGCGTTGTCATGCAACAGAATCACACTTCGGATAGACATATACCGCCTGTTTTGCCGATAGGCAAATTTCACTTGTTGGAGTAGTTCGCAGTAATACTCAGCATTATTTGTACGGCGTTCGTGCAGAAAATCGATCAGCAGTACGCCTTTCGAATCCCAAAAAAAAATGTTGCAAGAATTTTCCCTGCAGAAAGAC
This sequence comes from Octodonta nipae, assembly GCA_034190945.1. Classification (NCBI taxonomy): domain Eukaryota; kingdom Metazoa; phylum Arthropoda; class Insecta; order Coleoptera; family Chrysomelidae; genus Octodonta; species Octodonta nipae. The sequence continues at coordinate 63,591,866 of CM067223.1, forward strand.
GGGATAGTATAACGGAAAACCTCTTGCTGTTGTGGAGGCATCCATCATAATACTGACTAGCTCAGCAAAGCACATCTCAAAATGGTGGGTGCAATTTTTTTTCCTTTTTTTCCAACTTTGGACACCTTAGAGAGGGCGCCAGACACACACAAACATATAGGCAGCAAAATAAGACCAATTTTACACTCACAATTATATTTACAATTTTATAACAGATAATTTATATTGACAATTTAAAAAAAAAAGAGTGGTCAAGCCAAATACAGTTCTTTCAATTACAATAGGGCAGTTTGATCAGTATACCATCAGTAAATAATGACTTTAGACTTATCTGGTGCAATGCTCTCAGGTTATGGCCGGACTGTCTGGTTCCTCAGCTGTATCGGGAGAGAGAGAGAGCCAGTTGATTTAGAGGGTTCCGAAGCCTTCTAGGTAGCCGTGACTTTACTGGTTGGAGCTTCCCTGACGACTAGTAGCAGTAAATAGTCGCCCCTATGGTGGTAGGTGCTATTCCTCTTGGGTCCAGCTCATTTTTGTGCATGCAGGAAAAAGATACAAACAGAGAATTAGTACGTGCTACCCCTTGATTGGACTTGCTGAACTCCCCCAAAATTCTAAATTCAACCCCGGTTTGGAACTGGCATACGATAAGTCACTTGAATGTCTATGCAATATAACGATAGGAGTCTCTATTTACATTGACACTTATGGTCCACTATTATTACGATAATGTTCCTTGATATTAAATCAAACTATTTGTGAATTAAAGATAAACCGAAAATAAAATTACAGAAAAACTTCCTTCTCTCTGCAAGAGAGGTACGATAAGGTATTACAATAATTATTTCAACAATGAAGATTAAATTTCTCGAAAAATATACTAAAATAAGATAACTGATTGGATCCAAATATTTGCTAATACAAAGATAAAGATAGCAGATCTGATCATATGCTAATACAAAATTAAAGATAACAGATTTGATCATATGCTAATACAAAATAAAGATAACAGATTTGATTACAACTCTACGATACCAGAACGATATTCCTTAGATAGCAAGGAAAATATTATAAATAAGACAAATTTCCTGTTTATTTACTTTAGTAAAAAGATAATGATTTCTAAGTACTATTAACTTCGGTTGATTTTATTTATTTCACCTGACTGAAGGTCATGGAAATTTTCATAAATCTTTCCAAATTTATAAACAATGTGGTGTGATAGTTACCACCTTTATACGGTGTGAAGGAGTTTCAGCAAGTATCTTTTATGAGCAATTTAAATAAAAAAAAATATATTAACAATAATGCCCGCAAATAGATATACATATATTCACATATATAGCTAGGTAAATTGCAGCTAATAAAGGAAACAACTGAAAGAGAAGATATATATGACATAAGTAAAATATCGGAAAATTGTTCTGTGCTACTTCTAAAATCTAGCAAGAAAAACCCTGGTCAGCTAACTGTAAATCAAATACGTTCCCTAATTTAAAGAGAGGTTACGAAGTAAGTGATATAAAAACAATTCTACAGTGAATGTGTTTAAATTTAATTAAAAAAATAAAAGCAATCTAGGTAAGACTTTAGATATAGAAAAATCACTTACTTCGCTTTCCTCCTCTGCTAAATAGACTAGGTTGGCATCCAAATTTCCCAGATTAGCTTCCCCTTTTCCTTCAAACCTAGCAATGGTGGTCTCGGAAAGCAAACAAAATGGCTTCACTGTACGTGATTGCAACGGAAAATCGGGAATTCTCCCTTTCAGCTACAACCCTAAAAAAATGATAAAACCACAGTTCCTGTTCCTAGTTTATAAGAGAGATGTAATTAAAGAGAAAAAGAAATATATATATATATATATATATATATATAAAGGCAAAAAGCAGTAGCACCAAGCACGTGTTCCAATAGGAAGGTTATGCTCTATATAAAAAAAATTATAAAAAAAATTGATTCCTTTTCACCACCTAAACAAGAAAAGAAAATAGATCATGTAGAGTAAATACTTAAACAATGCGACGAAGCTATATGATAAACTCTGGTCGGGAAAACATCTTCACACAGCTTCCGAATTTCAGCTACGATAAAAAATAAGACATGTGCATATATACATATATCTACGATAGATAAAAGATAAATCGATATTTTAATTGATCGGTATTTTCACCATCAATTATACTATAAGAAACGGTACAGATAATTTAATCGCGAGAAAAGAATATCTACTTGCTTTACTCACTTTCTTCGGTAATCGAAACGGTAAGATAAGATAAAAAATGGCTTCCTGAAAATGCCATGCAAAATCATCGATCTGGTCTCGTCGATTGACAAAAGGGAAGAGATAGAGTCAAAACGTGAATTTTTCGCCGGTACCCCGCGCAGGTTTCTTAATGCGGTAGACGATACACAGAGTCGAAATAAAAATTAATTCAAACATAAACCGATTGATATTACCGATTTAGTCTATTTTATGAGTTACATTATGAAAATTAATCATTAGGCGATATAAGGGATGACGAAACATACTTTTGGAATTAAATAATCAGCCATGCAAAGCGAATAAAAACCTAATTGAGGAATATTTAATTTAATAACAGCTGAAAGCGAGATACTAATGTTTTACGTACCCCTGATGATATTCTGAACTCAACAGGGTTGGCGTACAAAATTTTAAAACCAAAATATAGAAAAATTATTAACATTTGCCCGAAGTGACGATTTAATCGTTACAATAGTCGACGCAAAATTTCAGACGGTCTAACGCCCTCCCACGCCAAAAATTTGATAACAACATGTTGCGCAACAGATGTATGCACCTCTTGCTCTGACATGATGCTACTAACAGCGCATCGACTACGCCTCGCCAAACCGACGAACTTCCCTCTTCTTAACATCCCTACCTAACATATATCGAGACGTCACGCCACTCGAATTACCTACAGGGCGAGAAACAGAAAAGTCCGGTTCATATTTGATTCACCCTCGTATTTCTACTATTCTTAACAATAAACGTGCCTATTAGTTAACTTTAAATTAATATTAATTTCACAATTGCCAACTCCGACAATCCAGATGTACTTCAGACACCAACTATAAGCTATCTTTCTATAGGAGATTTTTTTCCAAATACAAAAAACAATTTAGAAAATATTTCATAAACCTTAGAGCATCTACTTCCCCTTTAAGATATAAACAGACAGTTGTGTCAATCATCGGACAATGCATATTCGTATAACAGAGTGTCGGCGCACACAGTGCTTGCATTCTAAAAATAATTAAAAAACTTAAATAATTGCACCACAATTCGTTGATTTTGTATAACTTACTATTTGATTTCGAAGTGAAATTTTACAAGGAACACGATGGTTTTTGCGAAAAATGCAAAAATCTGTTTTGGGGGTGTCTTTGGGCATCTCACGTCCTACTGCAAGCTTAGGGTAAAAAGCAATTGCAGATTCTAAATCTGCGTCTTCAAAACCATTAATGTTCTGTGTTAATTATCTGCCACCTCATTTTGTAGATTCTGGCAAAATTTCAATGGTCTAAAGCTTAATGAACAGGCAAAATACTTAATGATCTCAACAATGTTACAGAATCGTAACTAATTTGTAAATTTTAAGTTCTTTCTTGCGTAATAAAAAGTTAATAAAAACACAGTTCTGCATCCTAAACCAGAAAACTCCACGTTGTTGAAACAGCGTTGAGACTGTTAAATAAAGGTTTGGTTTTTGGGTGCAAAACTGTGTGTTTTATATTTGTGAAATATGACTTAACTTCAATTTTTTGTCTTTCTTAGGTCAATTTTATTGGCTCACACAACAAACTCATAGGATAATAATAAGTATGTTTGGTAATGAAGTACGTTAGCTAACTGCACATTTCTCGTGACCGATGTTTGATATAGACTACTTGAAATTCAGGTCGTCTGAGTTAATATAATTATGTTTCGTCGGAAATGTGACCAACAGATATGCAATGGTGAAATCAACGATGTATTCGAGATACATAGATTGCGAATAGCGACAATCTATTATGACGGTGACAAGGATTTACGATAGAGGGATGATATTACGAGTGATTTAGATAATGCATGTTACAGCTACAGCTCTACACTAGATGAGGGAGTTTCCCTATTTTCTATCAAATGCAGTTCTTGGAAAAGATTATCAGATGATCAGACTTAAATCCAAGGAACTGTGAGTCAAATGGAATGTAAGTAAGGGTTTGACATACTTTCAACCTAATGATATGCACAGGGATAGAAATCATAATAGCTAATAAAACATTTTTAAAAAAAATATAACCGACTTCTACCTATAACTAAAAAGCTAAAAATAATTATAACAAAATACAACTCTAGCAAATAAATAATACATTCAGTGTTGTTAGGTACCTACCCAGGAAGTAAAAAATGTAAAGATTAAAAGGTGCTCATTCTGTACAAATTAATTACCTACCAATCTAGTATATTTTTGAAGTCGGTGTCAAGCAACAATCAAGTTTGATGAATTAGTAGATAAGTACGCAATGAAGAATTCTAGATTTACTTGTCACCGACTTCAAAAATATACTAGATTGGTAAGTAATTAATTTGTACAGAATGAGCACCTTTTAATGTTTACATTTTTTACTTCTTGGGTAGATACCTAACAATATTAAATGTATTATTTATTTGCTAGAGTTGTATTTTGTTATAACTATTTTTAGCTTTTTAGTTATAGGTAGAAGTCGGTTATATTTTTTTAAAAAATGTTTTATTTTCAACTTTTTAGTTTTTTTTTGAACTCAGTTAGTTTTCATTCTTTATTTTTTATTTTGTTTGTATAACCTTAATAGACAGTACCAGATAACATCGAAAGCCTCAACATTACACAATGATACTTTATCACTTAAATTGACAGGTAAATCTTTACGAACAAAATGTAATAGTACGCGTTGACTTAAAAAGCCCAAAATATATTTATGCCTTATGGACTACGCCATGTAACCTTTTTTCAACTTTTTTGACAACCCTGTATAACTAGATAGTCACACTGTATAAATATAATTCAACTCCAGCATATATTTCAACCATCCTGTATATGATTTGCTTATGTCCACATCATATAACAGTTTTTTAATAACCCTATATAATTTTAATTTCACATTTTTTTCAACATTTTTATACCACCAAATGTCCAGTCCACCCTATATTCCAACCATCCTGTATATAAGGCTGCCTACGGACCACTAACATTCTAGTCCGTCCTATATTTCAATCTTCTTATAAATGAAACTCCTTCTACCACTTTACTTTGTGATTTTGTTTGCTATAGCTAAACACCCTAAAGTTTGACATGTGTTGTCACTGAATTGTCTATTAGGCCGGGAGAATGTAACAACCAAAGGTACCGTCTTCGCAAAATGGAAAAATTTGCATTTACCTGGTATACAAACAATACAAGCTTGGTACTCATTAATTTAAGGAGCCGAAATTACTATGCTTTAAGACCTATATGCTTGAGATGTACATAGAAAATTTTCATATTCGCAATTAAAACTTCCAGTGCCTAAAATTACAGCACTATTACGTTGGAATTAAAATATTTATGAGGAAATGTCCGTTATGTCATTTCGATGAAATTTTTGATAAGAATTTTGGATTTTTTGGCGATTTTCTGGAAAACTGCAAATTGCAAGTCGAAGAAAAGTATATGAGATCACCTAAGGATCTTCCTTAATAGATTAAACGTTAAAAAACTATACACATCCATAAGGAGTTATCGAAAAATTGACTAAAATATTAGGGATATTGGTCGATTTCCATGCACGCATGTGTTCATTCACACATTTTATCACTTTACCAATAGAATTCTTTTCAAAAATTTGAAGTTTCACCAATCCGGATATATATTCTATTAAACAAGACCATATTCGTTCAAAACGGTGCACCACACGAGAAGAAATCAGGTAACATACATACAAAAAAAGCGAAAAAATATACGCGACGAATTGATAACCTCCTCCTTTTTGGAAGTCGATTAATAATAAATAACATGTTTTCTAATAATTTATATAAATTTTGGAAAAAAAATTCGCTAGACATTTACAAACTGTTAAGGACTACAATTTCGAAATATTCACATTTATACAGGGTGTTCAAGGAAAAAGATCAAATTATATTTCTTAAATTGATTATCGCATTTTTTACTGATTTTGAAATCTAGAACAAAAATAGTTTCAAGGTTGAATAATAATAATACAAATAATTTGAGCGGCTTAGGAAATATTTTGTAATAAATAATAATACTGCAATAACGTTCTGTTAGGAGATATTTAGTTAATATTCTGTCAAATGAGATAGTTTAAGACTTTTAAAATGAGATAGTTTAAGACCTTTCTAACAAGATTGTCCATTATTTTAAATAAACAAACTGTTTGTGACTACCTAGTGTTTTGTAGAATGTTATTACCAATTGATTGATACATACTAAGATTTTTAGAATATTTAAAATTCTGACTTTTACTTCAATTTTTTATGTTAAAAGCATGTTAAAATGAAATGAAGATTTAATTAAATACATATAAATATTATACTCACAAAATAAGAAGTAAATATTAAAACAAAAATATCTAATAATCTCTATCTAATAAATAAATACATAAATAAATGAAATAAATTTATTGGTGAACTATTCAGGTATTTTCATAGGTCAATACAATGAAACACAAAAAGCACATTAGTTTCAAATAGAAAACAATATCTAAAAACACACCGAAACTACTATTACTACTACTACATCTCAACCACCAAGTCTCTGAAATTATTTAAATATTGTTGAAAATTATGAAATGGTTTACTTTTGAGATATTTTTTTAGTATGGGCTTAAATTTTGTTACTGGTCTAAAGGCAGTAAATTATAAAAATGAGGGGCATAAACGAACAACCCATCCATTGATCATTTCAGTCTATGATATGTAGAACATGAATCCTCATTATTTCTTGTTGAACAATTATGTGTGTCACTGAAGCTGTTAGGATTTCCTTTGATGTATATCAAACACTTCAAGATACATATACATTACCATGTATTGTATATATATATCTATACCGATACTAATATAGCTCTATCCACAACAATCCTGAAATTCAAGTCCTTTAATTATTCTAATACACCCTTTCTGAATGCTAAAATGCCTGATGGCATGAACCGTATGGCTCCAGTTAAGTATTGAATAGGACAATTGCATTATCCCATAATATGCTGTTTTTATGATTTGTTCAGATAGTGTATTCACCAAATTTTTGATCATAAGCGTATCATTTATGTAGTTTTCCCATGTTAAACTTGGGTCTCGTGTCATTTCCAATACAAACACAGTACAATATTTATTTGCAATACTATCTCTTCATAAGTCAAAATTTATTATATTAGTTTTTGCAACATTCATACTTAGTGTATTTGTTGAAAACTAGTCTATTAATGCATTTCTCATGTCCAATTTTGTCATGGGTATGCTCTAACTTTTTACAAACAGACTTGTATCGTCTGCATACATTACAACGTTGGTATTCGGAATACTAGTTGGGGCTTCGTTAACATAAATTAAAAGCAAGATGGGACCCAACACTGACCCTTGGGGCACACCATGCTATATCAATAGTACCTCTGATTCCATATTATTATACATCACATACTGTTTATTCTCTTTTAAAAAGAAATAATTAAACTCATACTACTTTTATCAAAATTATAAACTTAAGTTTTTTTTTTTAATAAAATTTAACGGCTAACAGAGTCAGACGCCTTATTTAAATCAAGAAAGGCAACTTCAACGTCCATATACTCTTCAAAACCTTCTAACCTTCTACAATACATTCTGTCAAATTATTGGTGATAAAGATATTGGTCTAAAATTTGGGAGTTCTTTATTGTTGCTTTTTTTTTAATAAATTTAGACAATTTTAAGATGTTTGGAAATACACTACTTAGGATGCATAGATTAATTAAATTTGTTAATGGGGAGATATGCGATTGCCTTTATTATTTTAATTGTGAAGCCATAAGGATCTTTACTATTACTATTTTTTAGATTAGATATGCATTCACGTATATTACTATAGCTAATTTCCTTAAAGATAAATATAGAGTGGTTATATTGATTTAAATTCATTAATTAATCAGTATTGTTTGTCTTATCAAGTGAGTCAACATTTTTGCCTACAATTTGAGAAAAAAGCTCGTTAAATTCACTGTTTGTTAGTTTTGTTTGTTTGTATCTATCATTACACAGATCTACAAAAAAAAGTTTTCTGTACTTTACATGTGATATCCGAAGTATTTTTGCCTACTGAACACGAATTGTCAGATTTGGTCTATCAGCCTTCAGTCTTCAGCAAATAGCTGAAAAGCTTCAGAAAAAAGACTTGTGGACTAGTTGAATCTGCATATGTGATGTATACGTTCCGATGTATTTCCACATGCTGAACATGCTTTTCCTATCAAAACCGCTCCATCTCTCGTCAAAACCTTCAGCAAATTGATGATTTTGGAACACTGGTCAAACCTGCACGTGCGACATATGGTTTTTAACGTAATTTTGAGTGCTGAGCAATGTTTTGTTGCTAAAATTGTTTCATCCCTTGTTGGTCTTCAGAAAATCGCTGAAAACCTTCAGAAAATTGAAGACTTTGAAAGACTGGTCAAACCTGCAAATTTTCATTGTCTAAGAAATTAAATAATGACTTCAGATTTCAGTTTATATATAAACGATTGAACATTGGATACCTCAATATATTAATATAATATGATCAGTTATAAAGCTCAACGCGAGACTAACAATACGTGTTTAAGACTAGACTAAGAAATAAGACTAGATAAAAAAATAGACATAAGACTAGATAACAGCACTAAATACGAATCATAAATAATAAGACTAGATGAAAAATATAGCAAAACCTTCAATGATTTTATGATCTACCAAACAGCAGATTGTTTATTACTTGATCTGCTGATATAATTATCATTAGCTTGCATTTTTGTTTGATTTATTAGTTTTCGTACCTGGTTTTAAATGAATTTACTTCTAAGTTATCAACGAGTTGTGGATTTTTTGCATGTATTGTAAGTCTAATGTTTTACGCATTTTTCTAATGGAATCATTGAGTTAATCGTTGAGTTATATCACAATGTTACGACTTTTGTTTTTTCTGAAAGACATAATTTACAAATTTAATGGCAACTTGGTAACTGGTAATCACAGCTGTTAATGTAGTCTTTTTGTAGTGGCCTGGGTTCTAATGTACGTCGAGTCTCTAAATTAAAATATCGCAAACAGAGAATTATATTGTTTACTGGAACTGAAAGCAAATTTCTGTTGGTATTGCATATTAATTCGATGTTATATTTGTTTACTTACTACAACTTATTAATTTTCGATAAAGAAAGAAGCTCTTAAGATATAACCTGATCCCTGTTTTTCATAGAAAAAACTGAGACTATTTCAAGATCAATGAAATGACGAGTCAGAACGAAGTCTAGCAGCACAGTTTATTTTTGAGTATTTTACGACTATACTGATTCTTTTTGTTTTCTGCAAGTGTGGACCTTCGTCTAGAAGCTTTTGCTCCAAGAAGTTTTCGTTTTCTCCGGCTTAATCCATTATCCACATACAAAAATTAAAGCGGCTAGCCAATTTTTTTTTCAATATTCACCCTACATTTCGTCTGTTAACATCGGTAATTTGGCTTATTTGTCATTGACTTACATGTCTATTTTCAATAACTGTTCTAAGAATATTTAATTAAGTCCTTTCGTTTACAACGATGGACCTATGCCTCACAACCTTCAGGCCTCCACTACTTCAATAACAGACATTCAATAAAACCCTTATTTGGATGCTCTTTTGGTAGGTATTTATGCACATATACCCGCGACCCAAGTAAACAATTCCATATGACAACTTCACATCAATATATTCTTGCAATTCATAATTTTTCATGTTAAATAGTTAATTACATATAGAAACTGTAAATAAACAGTCAAATGTCACAGTACAAAGACTAAAATTTGACTTTTGTTAAAACAACAATAGCAATGTTTCTATGCAATAGATGCCTTAGTATTAACTATTTCCAAATCTTTATATTTAGATTACGATTTGAAGTGCATGTCTAGCTGGATATTCTAAATATCTTAAACATAAATGAATATAGGTATAGGCAACCTGGTCGGGCTAAAATTTTGCATATAAAGACATACAAAGTTTATTTAATTGGGACCGAAGACTAAATAAAACAATAATATACTCGTAGGAAATAAATGTTTAATTAATTGAAGATAACATGATAAATTATATTATTGTAAACTGTATAAATCAATCCGAAGTTATTTTGATGTACAAGGTTTCGTAAAATCTAACGAAGTCGTCGACTACCAAATGATTTTTCAATTGAACTGACAGCTTCTGTCAAGTTTCCAACTGCCATTTGATCTTCTAATTGAACCGGGTCCAAAGAATCAAAATTCTCAATGTCTTCCTCTTGTTCACGCATTTTTATGTGCTTATCAATTGTATGAGCTCCTGTTAGACATATCTCATAGCTTTATGCAGATGTGCAAACAATCGTCTCGTTTAATAAGCTTTGAATTTTTTTAATAACTCCCTGGTCCATCGGTAGAAGCAAACTGGTTGTATTTAGTGGCAAAAATTCAACTTTCAAACATTGGTCGAAACTAGTTAAAGTAGCAGGAGGATGATCTGGTGCATTGTCGATTAATAGCATCACTATAAACGGGTGATGACCAAACCAGTCCTCAAAAAGAGAGGCCGTCACCCAAGCCTTACGATTCGACTTTCAAATCACGAACAAACCAGTTTTAGATTTGTTTCAATGCTCTTGGATTTTCTGAGCGATAAACTAAGAGAGGCTTTAACTTAAAGTCACCAGCTGCATTCGCTCCAAGCATCACTGTCAATCGACCTTTGGCGGTCTTAAAACTTAAAAAGGTTTTCTATTCGTGCGCTACAAAAGTTCCTTTAGTCATCTTCTTCCTGAACAGGCCATTCTCATCCACTTTTAGTATGGTTTGGCTGAACCAACCGTTACTAGCTTTGAACGTTTCATCTTTAGCCATCACCCCAGAGTCTTTTTTAATTTCTCAAATTAGGTTAGCTTAAAAGCACATTGTGTTCTGATCAACAGGACAGACAACTTTCCATACTTACTTGATTATCACACCATAATTTTAATAATGTTTCCATCTCAGCGATAATACTATGCCGTTTACGAATGGTGCTTGAATTCAAAGACTGAGCGTTTTTCATAGCTTCGAGAATTTGTTCTTTACTTTTTGTAATTGTTCTGACTGTTGATTCCGGTAGATCAAACTTCTTTGCTAATTCACAAATTTTTATTTTTGCATCTTAGTCTTTATTAATGTTAAGTTTACACTCCAAAGATAAAGTTTTTCTTTTCTTCTCTGAAGCAAAAGAGTCGGTTCTATTTCGTTTGGATACCATAGTACTTAGTGCATATCTAAGGTCACACAAAATAAACACAAAATCTTATCTTTCTTGGGCTTGGGCAAAAACAAACGCCTCTTGACCTTGATTGCGAGGCGTTCACACAAAAGACGAATAGACGAGAAAATTAAAAAATCCTGTAACTCAGAATTCGCGTATGTCGGGGTAGCGGAAGTCCGGTATTACTCTATTGATAGATATTTTTTTAAGTAACTAAATTAAAGTATCTCATTTGACTATTTTCCAAATATCGTCTAAAATTACTTTATTCCGGTATGATTAATTGACTTAAAATTAATTATATACTGAAGCGCTCAAATTTGAAATTTTTTCAATTATCTGTAAAATTATTGGAATTGGGTCTTTATTGCAACTTAGGTTTAGTTTTGTTCTAGATTTCAAATTAAAAAAACTGGAATATTCGATTGAAGAAAAATAATTTTCATCTATATTTTTTTCTTAAATGTGAATATTTTTAAATATCGGTCTTAACACTTTGTATATGTCTGGCGAAATTTTTTTCCAAAAATTTCCAACAGGTTTCCGTAAAAATTCTGTGGTGGTTTGGGAGCTCCCCCCCTGTATATGTAAAATTAATATATCATATTAAATTAAACTATGTAAACTAAAAGTAAATTCGAATAAAAATAACACGAAAATGAAATTTCTTCAAACTCAAGAACATATTGCAATAGATTCTGAGGGTTTCAAATTCACAAATATTCAATTTCACTTTCAACGTCTTTATTTGTTACTAGAAAAAATGACTAATACTGATATCCTAAACGCTGTTTCAAAGCTAAACTGCGTTGCTCCAGTAGTCGCCGTTATATATAAAATTAAATAGTCCATAAAATTTTCCAGTCTTTTCGGTTACCAGTCTAGTCGGTATTCGAAATCGGAATCACTTCAACCTCGGCGTTTTTACAGTTATCGAAGTTTCTGGTACTATCATCATTGCCCTTTGTTTTTATATAGAGCAGTATTTATTTCGTTTTCGAAAACGAATAGTTATATGAATTTTATAATAATATTCTGCAATAAACAACTGAATATAGATTTATGTCTAAGACTTATAAGGTGTTACTTGTGGTCTACAGAGACATCAAAAACTATCAGTATGAACTATATAGAAGCATTTGAAAAGTGGACATACCAAAAAGAATTCCATGGACATCGCACACGTGCGGAACAGTACACAAAGAACTGCTCCACATAGTAAAAAAAACGAAAAACGGCCTACCTTGGGCACGTACTAAGAAATGAGAAATGTTACCTGTTACAGCTTATAATCCAAGGAAAAATAGAGGGTGGCCGGGGAATTGGCAGGAAAACTCTACCACGGTTACGGAATATTAGGAATTGGATTGACCTAAACTTTGAAAACCTAATTAGAGCGGTTACAGATCGGGAGATCTTTCCCGATGTGTTCACCAACCTTCGATGACGGAAAGAGTTCAAACAGAAAAAGAACAAAAAAGAAACAATTATTTCATCTCATAAATTTGTACTTTCCTCTTTCATCCTATTTGAACCCGACAGTTTAGAATCTGATAAGATTGTAATTGTAGATTTTGTAGTATATAATTTTTATATTGATAACCATTAAGTCTTTCAAAAATATCAAAAAGTTCTTTCAGAATTAATTAATTAATTAATTCGCGAAAGCAATGAAGTATATTATTGGATGCATTGTAATGTGTACTATTCATGCAAGATAGTGTCGTACCTGACTCTTATTGCTTCACTTCAGGCTTTAGGCGACACCTTTTAAACGACTGCAAGGTGTTCAAAAGTATAGGAGAGACGTTTCGATAATTAATTGTCGCTAGTGAATTTCGTATGTACTAAATTATGATTAGAACAAGTTTCATTTTGTAATATGGTATAAAATAATGTGAGTGAGGTGTATTGCAATAAAAATTTAGAAGTATCTATTCATTTAACGCTGTTACGCTTTGTATGTCAGTTGTCTTTATCGGCCAGAATTCCTTTCAGTACAGGAAGATTGAGAATACGACAGGTTTGACAGAAAACCAACTCATACTAACAGGTATCTCAACTTTAAGTCTAATCATCCAAGTTCAGTAAAAAGAGGTATCATTAAATCTCTATATGACAGAGCAAAAACCAACTGTTCTAATATCAATAAATTCAATGAAGAAAAAACGTTTATAAAAAATGTACTTTCTGCCAATCATTACCCAAATAAATTTATTAATAATGAGTTAAACAAAATGGAATACCAAACAATCCCTAACAACCAACATCAAACTTCACCAAGCAACACTGACTCCCAAGATAATCACATTAATACAATAACTATAACATACATACAGGGTCTATCAGAAAGACTAAAAAGAGTGGGAAACAGATATAATATCAAAACATCATTTAAAACAAGAAATACACTAAAATCAATTAAACCAAATAACACAACTCAAAATACAAAAAATTGCATTTATAAAATCCCTTGTGAATGTAATAAATTCTATATTGGAGAAACCTCTAGACCTCTAAATGTTCGAATAAACGAACACAAAAATTTCATAAAAAACGACAATTTGAAAAATCCAAAATTTGTGAACATGCTTGGGACCTTGGTCATAAAATTCAGTTATATTACACAAAGAAGAACACAACACCAAAAGAAAACTAAAGAGTCTGCTTTAATTTTGTTAAATGAAAACGATTGTATCGCTACTACCTCCGTAGAATGCAGTCGTTCCTGGTTGCCGATGATTAAGGAAGAAATTGCTAATGGTTATGTCCTTGTGAACAACCCAATATCGGGATAGTTCATAAGGTTTTTCCTAGGTTTTCCTTATGATTTTAATGGGATCACTGAATCAACAAAGTTCTTTGGTCGCAATTTTGGCGAATGCACTATCTTATAAGAAAGTCGCACCTAGGAGCGCCACATAAAGTTCTGAAGATCTCACTTTCAAATTCTTCCAATTTGAAAGGAACTTTATGATTATATGATGTTTAGAAATTTCTGTGCTACCCTGTATATTACAAATAAAATTCTCTAAGTTACGTCAAAAATCAAATAATAAACATTGTCAAATATTTAAATTTACATCTTGGAATTGTACCTTTTTAATCCGTAGTTTCTTAGCCATTGACAACGGGGTCTGATGTAGACCCCGAAACGTTTGGAATATACAGCAATTTCCCAATAAACACTTAGACAATAGTCTTCGTTTTTCTTGTAATGTAACGATCTTTCCATATTCTTGTATTCTCATGGCTCTTCGTGCCATTGCCATTCTTGGATATTTAGTAGGGATCCCAGGTATACAAACTTCTTCTACATTTTCTATGTTTGGAGTGATTACTCGTGGCAGGATTCACCTCTGTCTATTGCGATAAGTTTAGTCTTGCTTATTTCCAGGCCAAGTTTTCTCTCGTCTAGCACTTGTTTCATTTCGGCTTCTTCTCTTTCCAGTAACGTTGCATTGTTACCTTTAGGTAATACACGTTTTTAATTGCCTAATTTATCTATAATATTCAGAAACAATTGTCAGAAGTGATATATTGCGTATCGGTCCCACAAAAATATATAAGAATAAAAACAGTTCGAGAGGTAACCCATTTTCTCATAAGAGGAAACTTCCATGACGTTTTGATCTGGCTTAATTCATTGTTTTGCGAGGTATCAATAAAAACAGATAAATGCGAGGGATAACAGAAAAGTGAAACAAATTTGTAAACATAGACAAAATAAAAAGTACTTGCGTGGCTAAAGCAAATTTTCTCACAAAACTAGAAAAGAATGGCTACCACAATCTCCCTTACCTACACCCATCTATAAAGGAACAGGATTTATTTGACGCATCTTATCCAAAGTTTGTCTTGTTTGAAAGGCCAAGATCGATAGATAAAAGATTTATTCAACTTTCTCAACACAATTCTGCTTTCAAAGCTTACACATACAACAGCTTATCTGTTCTTGATTCAGTTCGTAGGGGAGGATATTTTCTGGAACTTTTCCCAGCCCATTATTTCCTTAGAAGTTTCGGAGTAACGATCAGCATAATTTCACTAATGAGTTGTGGGAAAATAAAGAGAGTTTTATGGCTTTTTTCATGTCTTTTATCATTAAATCGGGATTTATCGTCTTATTGTTTTATAGGAGTATCCTAAAATACTCATTACTCTGGCGCACAGCTTAAGGGAACGACCGAATGTTCTGAATTGCTCACCAGTAAACTTAAATTGATATTATTTATTAAAGTTTTCAACTCTCAATACCAGTCGATCTATAGGTAATGTGTTGTAAGGCATACAAACGGAGATAAATGAGAAATTCATCGATTCGACTGGAATCAAATGCTATTTAACTTCACCTTGATAAAAATTGAGAGGTTCTAAATAGCTTTCTGAAAAAGCTGTTAAATCACTAAACGAAAAGTTGATGCAGTTCTTAGTGAGAGTGTTATCTCAGATATTTAAGTTTCAACTGAAAAACTAAGAAAAAAAAAAAAAGGACAATTGTTATTTTTAATATTACTATACGTTAAAAAAAAAAAAATATATGTGGTGGATGCGCTGGTTACAATGTAATAACACCATGCTAGTGTCTCCCGTCGCAAGTAATACGGTTCGAGAAAAAAGTTAACTGTTAAAGTATATATATATATATATATATATATATATTCTGAGAATAAATCATCAACCACATATTTCCAGGCTTCCAAAATATATATATATAATATATATAATATATTATATATATATATATTATATTATAGGCGGTCATTATTATGAACTAGACAAGGCTTCGGGTGAGAACCGTGTCTGAATATATTAAATGTTCGACGTTTCGACTCCTGCTTTGAAGCCATGATCAAGAGACAAAATGAAAAAATGAAAAAGAGTTTCAGAGTCTAGATGGAAATCGGGACCTCAATCTGCCTACTCCCCAAGAGTCACTAGATAACTGAACTGAAAGTGAATCTGCTCTGTTTCTTTTATTTATAGTTATCGGTAGGTTAGAAGGGAATATCATGTGATGAAGGGGTTGTGTTGTGATTGGTTGGGCGTTGGTGGGCGTGTCTGCTATGTTTAATTTGGCAATTAAGGAGGTCCATTCTGTAGAAAGGCGAGAGATGTTATCGCGTCGGTTTAGACAGAGAGGTCTTTTCTCTATTTCTATAGCTTCGCGAATAGTGGATGCACTAAGGGAATTAAAAGATATGATAGTCCTGCTGTCCTCGAAATTGATAGAGTGTCCTGTTTGGATATGATGATGCGCGAGAGCTGCAATCGGATCTTTTTGTCAAACTGACAAAGAATGCTTATATAATCGATGTTTGACGTGCCTATTGGTAAGACCGATGTAGCTTTGTGGGCAATCGCGACATATAATTTCGTAAAATCCTCCATCCTTGTTAGGTACTTTATCCTTAAGGTTTCCGGTGAAGTTTGCTATAGTTTGACTGGTGTTGAAGGCTGTCTTTATTTGATGTCGGTGTAGAATTCGTGCTATTTTGCCAGTAACTCATCGAACGTATGAAAGGAAGGTTTTCCGGTTGTTGGTTTGTTCCTGATGGGGTTGGTGTATTCGAGGGTTGTTGCGATTGACTAATTTGCGCGCAATGTGGTCCGGATGATAACGGTTCTGTCCAAAGATTTGTTGAAGATTATTAAGTTCGTTTTGAACATGGTCAATATCTGTTAAGTTAGAATAGATCTAAGAGCCAAAGATTTCATTACAGAACTCAATTGGGCAGGGTGATGGTGTGATTGGGCATTTAGGTATCGATTGGCATGGCTTGTCTCTTGATAAAAGCTCCAAAGCAGGAGTCGAAACTTCGAGCATTTAATAAGTTCAGACGCGGTTCTCACACGGAACCTAGCCGTGAATGACCGCGAAAGTGAGACTTTGGCGAAACGTCTGCAGGATTCAAACATGAATCAATATTACGAACGGATGTATTCCCGGATAAATATTTCTTCATATATATATATATATATATATATATATATATATATATTATAAGTTAATTCCATCGACTTATATGAAAACACCAAGCAACAAGTTCCCAGCTGACTCAGCATAACAAGTGTCGTCTCCAGTTACCCGCAGACGAACATCCGTGAGAACTGCAAGCGCTGCTACACCTTAGTCAGCGTTCTTAGGTTATAAATTATACTTTTTCCTTATATCATTATTCATTGTTACTTACAAATTTGTCTAGTTTAGCTTAACACTAATTTTTGTATTTTTAATTGTTATAAAGTTTTATTATTATTTTCATTATTTTCTAGTTTATATCAAAGTTTAATTATTTGTGAAGTATAAATAAAGTCTTTTTTAAAAAGATAAATTTTGAAAGTGTGATTTAACAAATTGGCGCAGTCAGTAGGATCCGTCTAACGTTACTAGAACACGAGTACTCTAACTGGTAGCGGCGGATTCCTATCCCTTAACGGAACATCGAATCTGAAGGAAGTCCTCACTGCAATCAAACGTAGAACACGGCGCTTTCAATGTTCATGTTGATGTAAGTAATGGTGAATAGTCATTCGTTTTAAGTAAATATTATTTGATTTGATTTATTAATACATTGATTTTAAATAATTTGAATTTATTTTATTGAAACTGATCTATTTTATTATTTGATTTTTATTTGATTTGAATGAAATATTGATTTATTTCATTAACTGATTTATTTTATTCTATTGATATATTTATCTGATTTCTTTTGTTGATATTGATATATTTGATCTACTTATTTCATTGATTTTTTTTATTTGAATAACTGATTTATTTGAATTTACTATTTTAATTGGTTACCATACTGTTCTATCGTTCAAACAATCGTTATTCCCATTAACATATTCTACAGTTTATTAATTATCTATACCCTTTAACATTTTATTCTATAAACTTTATACTCCAATTCATTTATATCGATAAACATGGCACAAGCTTCACCAAATTCAGGTACCCCTGAAACAGAATTTGAAGGCGACCAAATTTCCTTGGGAAACTTTATAGATGCGTGTAATTGCGCATATAATATGTCCACGGCGGATCAAAAATATTTGTTAGTGATCCATATCAAAAACAAACTCATAGGGAAAGCGGCGCAGTTGATAAATTCAAGGAATCCCGGATCATACCTTGAAATTAAACAACTCTTGACCCTACACTTTGGAGATTCTCGTTATCTCTCTTCCCTGATTCATGACCTACAACGTCTGAAACAACTTTCAAATGAGTCCCCACTAACATTTTATAATCGACTCCAAGTTTTGAGTGCGAAAATGCACTCCTGTATCCACAAAACTGCTGGGCTAAGTCCAGAACAAAAAGACGCCCAGACCACTCTAGTGGATACAATGGTGATGAATACTTTTCTTACGGGATTAGAACCCCGTTTAGGTCAGGTAATACGTGCCAGTAATCCAAAAGATCTTCTTGAGGCACACTCCCGGATTAGGAGAGAACTTCAACTTTCTTATTTCGAGGATCAGAAAACGAACAAATCTGTTCCTCTCAAACCAAACTTCCAAGTCCGAAAGCCGACACAACCACCTAAGTGTCCCCATTGTGGTCGATTAGGCCACATAGCCGTAAATTGCCGATTGAAAAATCAAAACAATTCTCAAACATTCAATCAAAACCATAGGCCAAATCCTGTTAGACCTAACCAGCCAGAACGGCCAAATTTCCCCTCAAACACACCCCCTGTTCAACAAGGACAACAGTTTCGTTCACAAAACTTTCAGAGATCCCCTTTTAGGTCTCAAATGAAAACCCTAACTATTATCGCCCATCCGTAATACAAAGCAATCCTAATAACCATCCTGAAAGGACACACCATTTCAATCAACACCAAAATGTTGATTACTCGAATTTTTCAGACTACAATTATCATACGGATGATAATACATACGATTGTGAGGATGATCTTCAAAATCATCTTATCGTTGAACAAACATTTGAAGATACCCCTATCGAGCCTTTTAATAGTCATCAATACCAGGATTTTCTAGCGCTTCCGAGCCTAGACCAACCTCCCGATTCGACAACAACTTTGTGCGAAGTCGAAACCCAAATTCAAAATCTGAATCTGGACGATTTGAACCCCGACTTGAACCTCCCGGAGCAACTATTTCTCTAAGCCCCCTTCTTACCGTTTATTCTAAAAACCTTTACTACATTCTTGACGCTTCTTCTAAATTCAAAGTACTTATTGATACCAGAGCTGGTATCTCTATCTTCAACGAAAATACCGTAAAAAATTTCACCCAAAGATCTCCTGAAAGGATAACGATTCAAGGTATTACCCATGAAAAAATCCCTATTTCACAATCTACCCTAATTCCATTCGCTCCAAGTAACCCACATAAAGTTTTCATATACGATTTGGGCATTGAGTTTGACGGCATACTAGGATTAGATTTTCTCGAACACTATGAATGCATAGTTGACTTAAAATCTAAACAGCTAATAACACATTTTAAAACCATCCCTTTACACAAAGTTCCCGATAACGATGAACCCTTGACTGATGTACCCGACACACCCAATGTTAAGCCAAATATTAACTCACAAACACCCACACAAAACAAAATAACTATTGAGGCACGAACAGAAAAGATATTTAAACTTAAATGCGATCTTTCTGAGATCGACGCCATCTTACCAACTCAAGAAATTGACAGAGTACGACTTTCAAACGCACTCGTACACATTAACTCAAAAGTGAATTTCTAACTTCTATCATGAATGCTAACGCGATGCCCAAAACAGTAAACTTTTCCGAATTAAAACTGGAACCACTTGACAAAACTCACCCTCTTCTGAATTTCAATACAGACGATTATCATGATTCCCAATACATAGACAGAAACTCAACTATTAGACAACAAATTAGAACTGATCATCTAAATGACGAAGAACGCGAACAAATTACTAATCTTTGTTTGGAATTTCAAGATATTTTCTATCTTGAAGGTGACGGCTTGACTTTCACTAACGAGGTTAAACATTCGATTGATACGAATAACGCAAAGCCCGTTTTCGCTAAATCATATATATATCCTCAAGTTCATAAAGAGGAAGTGAAAACCCAAATTGGAAAAATGCTTGAATAAGGTATCATTAGGCACTCCTCATCTCCTTGGTCCTCCCCTGTATGGGTCGTCCCCAAGAAGCTCGATGCTTCTGGCAAACCAAAGTGGCGAGTTGTTATCGATTACAGGAAATTAAATGAATTGACTGTAGACGATAAATATCCTCTGCCAAATATATCCGATCTTCTCGACCAACATGGAAAGTGTCAATATTTTTCGACACTGGATTTTTCGACACTGGATCTCGCTTCCGGGTTCCACCAGTTGGAAATCCAAGAGGAAGATATTCCTAAGACTGGCTTTTCTGTCGAAAATTGTCATTACGAATTCGTTCGTATGCCATTTGGTTTAAAAAATGCACCTTCTACTTTTCAGAGGGCCATGGACAATATTCTTCTGGGTATACAGAATGAACGTTGTCTCGTCTACATGGACGATAACATCGTCTACTCTCCGACCATCCATGAACATATTTCCCGGTTGACAGAAGTTTTTAAACGACTTCGGAAGTCTAACCTAAAAATTCAACCTGATAAGTGCGAATTTCTTCGTAAAGAAGTGGCTTATCTTGGCTATCTTATCACACAAGAAGGTGTAAAACCAAACTCTTCATAGGTTGAATGTATTCAGAACTTTCCGCAGCTCCAAACTCCGAAAGACATCAAATCTTTTCTTGGTCTCGCTAGGTATTACAGAAGCTTCATACCAAATTTTGCGAAGATCTCTAAACCTCTGACTAAACTGCTCCAAAATACGTCAAATTCATCTTTGACGCAGATTGCAAGCCTTCTGTCAATGAACTGAAGCAAGCCCTTGTATCTGACCCAATCCTGATATATCCAAACTTTGAAGAACCCTTCCTGCTCACTACTGATGCTAGTGCTTTTGCTATTGGAGCGGTTCTTTCTCAAGGGCCTGTGTGAAAAGATCTCCCTGTTGCATACGCTTCTCGCACTCTCTGTGCTGCAGAGACACAATATTCCACCATCGAACGAGAATTGTTGGCCATAGTTTGGGCTGTTAAGCACTACAGACCGTATCTTTTTGGGAGAAGGTTTACACTTCTGTGTGACCACCGTCCGCTTACTCTCCGCTCTTTTCCATCAAGGATGCTGGCAGTCTTCTAGCCAGATGGCGCCTTAAGCTAGAGGAATACAATTATAAGATCGAGTACAAGCCCGGCAAGGTAAACCAAAACGCAGATGTTCTTTCTCGCATCAAAATCAACCATTTCAAGCAATGTGCTGATTTCCTTTCCAAAATTAAAATTTTCGCTAACAACGAAACTGACTCCGAACCACCTGAAAACTCTGACAATGACGACGAACATGACGAAAGAATTACCGGGGAGTTTAATCGATTTGTTCAACTCTACAAAACTGAGTCCATAATCGATTACTCTAAAATTGAAATATCCAATTCTCAACTTCTAGACAAGTCTCACAAACGCATAGTTACATTCTTTTGGCAAAACAAAATTAACGACTTACATGACAAAATTAAATTAAATCTGTCAGGCATCGAAAATACTTAGTTGTTCCTTTGCCCTATGACCCTGAAACTGTCGTCTCACATCTTTTCAAAATTATTTATAACAACCAAGATCAATTCAACGACTCCGAAACATACTGCATAGAAAATAACATAGAACTTCCCATTCTTGAAATATTATCCTTCATTCTCTCCGACAAAGAAATTACACTAAAAATCTGCCAAAACATTGTTACAACTCCTACCGAAGACGAAATTCCTATAATAATACTACAATACCATTCTGATAAAAACAACCTCCATCGTGGCATTAACGAAACCATCAGACGTATTAGGGAAAAATACAATTGGACCGGCTTTATTAAAACTGTAGAACAATTTATCAAATCCTGTGAAACTTCCAAAAGGTAAAGTTCTGTAGGAAAAACTTAAGTGCACCTTTTGTTAGTACAGAAACACCCAATACTCCTTTTGAATGTATTAACATTGACATCTTCGAATATCCATCTAGAAATCATGCTCACTATTAGGGACGAACTCACGAATTTTACGCAAGCCTATCCCATTAACGACAAAACAGCTTCAACTGTCGTAAACACCCTTCTGATTTTCTTTCAACATTACGGAACTCCACTTCGCATCCATTGTGACTATGGACGTGAATATGACAACACCTTAATGCGGGATCTATGCCAACTATACGACATAAAACTGACTTTCTCCCGCGTTCAACATCCCGAGTCAAACGGTTCTATTGAAAGATTTCACGCGACCTTAGCAGAAATGATAAGGGCAAATACAGCGGAACATCCAGACGAACATCCATTTAATGTCCTCCCTTATGCCATCATCTGTTATAATAACATGAAAAATAAAACCACCGGTTTCACGCCCTACGAACTCATATTTGGGCACACTTCAAGTAGGCCTCCAGAAACCATTTACAACCAGGAAAAACTTATTTCGAAATATGTAAGAGACCTAAATAACAGAATGGACTATTATTACAAACTCGCCCGTGCTAAAACCGAAATACAGAAAGAAAAATCTAAAGTGCGATTTGACCAACACGTTTCTACAAAACAACCCGATTACAAAGTAGGCGACAAAGTTTACGTAAAAGAGTCCCAAATCAAAAACAAAAAAAACTCTTCGAAATTACCGCAATACGAAAACTCTGCCACCGTCATAAATTTGCAAACAAACCAAATAACTAAAGTTAACTTTAACAGACTAAAACCTTATTTTGAATAAATCGCTTCTTTTCAGATTCTGTGGACTGTTTTCAGTCGTGAACCTTCAACAGTACTTCATTACGCCTGTTACCAATACTATAGGAGTTCTCTTTCATGAAGAAGGAATCCTTAAAATTTCTAATGACAAATGGACACTCCTTGTTTACAAAGATCTAAACCCATTTCGAGACGCTATTTCTAACAACGACAATATACTGAACAGACTTTTAGAAACTATTAGCGACAACAAAACCAACATTAAAATCTTCAAATCAAAAGTACAGACTCACGAAAGCCTCCTGAAACAAATATCTAAATCTGTTAACATCAAATATACAGAAATTTTCGCTGACACTGAGACTTACAGTACCAACAGAAAGAAACGCGGACTCATTAACGAACTGAGATCGATTTGGAAATCTATTTCCGGTAACTTAGATGCAACAGACGGACAATACTTTAGTGACTCTATCAATAAAATTACTAAAGACCAACATCAAATTGAAAACTTAATGAAACGACAATTATCTGTTACACCAAAATACAAAAATTTCAGTCCGAAGAGAAAATATTTTCGGAAAATATCGAAGCAATTAATTAGGAAGTCAATTGAGTTCATTACAGACGATCTTGCTTTTTATGAACTTCAAGCCAATGTCTTGGATTTGTGTGAAAGCTTAATGGAAAGTTACGTATACATTGAAGATACTCTCAACGATGTATTAACTGTAGCCTCTTTCGCCCGTCTAAAAATTTTACATAGCTCAATTATAAACCCAGTAGATTTGGTCGACTCCCTTCAGAAAATATCACAGTCACTTCATGAAAATAGCTTACCACTTCCAGCCTATAGTTCAAATGTTGCTAGATACATCGATCCAATAGAATTGGAAGCTTTTCAGATCAATACTAAATTGTTTCTGTACTAAATATTCCCTTAGTCAATTCTGAAACTTATACACTGTACCGCCAACAAAATTAAAATATATCGCGAGAGAAGACGATTCGCTATTGTACGCATCTTTCGAAGACCTGAGTGACTGTAAGCCATTATCTAAAGAACATAAGATCTGTTCCAAAGTTATTCCACACACCATAGACAAAGAAGCCCTTTGTGAAGGACAGCTTCTTCGACAACCAGCCGCACTTCCACCAACGTGCGAACCTGTAATATTATATGCCGAAGAATATAATATTCAAGAGATTGACCCGAACCTTTGGTTAATCTCAATTTGTGGACAGTTGCCCATCAACATCAAGTGCAAGGAGAAGATGTCGTTACCGAATCCATATCGTCAAATTCTCTGTTGACCATCCCAACCCAGTTGGATACAGAGACCTGATATCGTTAACGATAAGCTTAGCCGATACTCCAGGAATTGGAAAAGCTCCTAGACCAACCATTCTTGAGAAATACACCTCCTGGTTTACGATCATCACAATAGCAACAACCGCAATTGTGGTTGCCCTCCTTTCCATCAACATCATCAGAAAGAAATTCCAGAAGCCCCAACGATCAGCCCTGCTCGACCACCACCACCACTCGGCCAGGGTCCAGC
>CM067223.1:64307482-64375543 GCA_034190945.1 Octodonta nipae
TTTATTGCCTTCTTATGGATAATACTATGAGGGCGCTATCCATTTTTCTGGGATGTGTCTGGTTCTTAGGCAAATCGTATATATTTTGGCTAGGCGTTTTCCATGCTTCTCTACCAGCGTATTTTAGTAGTTCAGCCGTTACTGCGTCGTTACCTGCTGTCTTGCCATTTTTCATTTTGTTGACCGCTGATTCCACTTCCTCCACAAGTATTTCAGGTATTTCTTCTTTCGTCAGCTGTATTTCCAGGGATTCGGGGGCTTTGTATAGATCCGTGTAGAATTTCGTGACATGCTCCATTATTTGTGTCTATCCGTTATTCTGATATTTCTTCTGTCAATGCGATTACTTGTCTTTTCCCCAATTATCAATGCTTTCTTAGTGTTTTTATAACTTTACGATTTTCAATTGCAGTTTCTACCAATTTTTCGTTGTATTTTTTGATGTCCTCTGCAATTTTCTTTCTTATTGTCTTGCATAGTTCACTGTATTCTATGCGTTGGATGTCTGTTGTCCTTTTGAGTTCTCTTCTTTTCTGAAGCAACGCCTTTGTTTCCGAACTAAGCTTCTTGTGTTCGTTTCGTTGTTGGCTTCGCCTATTTCTTTAGCACAGGTCAGTATTGTATTCATTAGTTGTGTGTTGTCTTGTTGTTTCCGGAGCTTCTCTTCTATCAGCGTCTGATATTTTTCAGAATTTTCTTTCAGGTTGTTAATGTCTATGCTAGTAGCGGGGCGTCCCTAGTAAGTTTAAATCTCTCCAGTTTCGTATTAAGGACAATCCTTGCTCTGACAAGTCTGTGATCGCTTCCTGTCCTGAATTTATTTAGCGTGCTTACATCTTTGATGGTATTAATCTTGTTTGTCAGGACAAAGTCAATTTCATTTTTGACTGACGCATTTGGAGCTTCCCAAGTCCATTTCCTATTAGAATTTTCTTGAAGAAGGAGTTTGATATGTACATGTTCTGATAGTGTGCGAACTGTACTAATCTCTCTCCTCTTTCATTTCGTTCACCGAACCGAAGTTCCCCACTGATAATTC
Source organism: Octodonta nipae (assembly GCA_034190945.1). NCBI lineage: Eukaryota > Metazoa > Arthropoda > Insecta > Coleoptera > Chrysomelidae > Octodonta > Octodonta nipae. The sequence goes on from CM067223.1 coordinate 64,308,522, forward strand.
TCGGTCTTGTTTTTTCCCAATTTTCGCGTTGAAGTCGCCGATAATGTATTTGAAATGGCTGTTGTTGGTATCTAAGGCCTCTTTGATTTCGCTGTATAGTTGTTCGATTTCTTCGTCAGAATGACTACTTGTGGGGCGTAAATTGTATTATTTGAATAGAGTATCTTTTCGAAAGCGACAATGTTAGACTTGCGACTCTGTCTGATGTTCCGGACACGCCTATAATTTTATCGGTCCATCTCTTATGGATGAGGAATCCAACACCACTAGTTCTCCGTTGGTGTTCCTCGGTGGTATAGGAGGTTGCCTGATTCAAGTGTTATTAGCTCTTTCGTTTTTCCTCCTAACTTCACTTATGCCAATGATATCCCACTGATTTTTACTGCTTCTTGTTCTAATTCTACAATTCTAGCTTGGTTCGAGAGTGTTCGGCAGTATATGTTGCTAGATGTAGTGTAGTCGAATGTTTGCCTCCCCAGAATCCTTGAGGCAGACCGGTTTCCCGGTGTGGGATTGCTTACCCACCTGGGGTACAATTCCGTGAGTTTTGTAATTCGACATGTTTGAGGTTCTGAGGCATACCTTACCACGCTGCCTCAATGCGGGTTGGTAAGGAGCAATGGTTCTCTTTCTCATGGATTTTGCCAGTTACCAGAGACGACCGTACCCCGAGATGACGTCACGTCTTTTTTTTATTAATTAAAACCGTGGCATGGCTGGGATTCGAACCCGGGTACGAGACTCGGTTCAGCCTCCGAGTTAGTGGAATTTTGGAGGTTCGAGCACATTTCCTCTGCGCTACCGGGGGTCTATATATATATATATAATATATATATATATATTTAAATGTTTTATTTTGGGTATTAACAACGCCTATTTCTATTTAAATTAAAAACACCATTTCTATGGTACTTGAAGTCAGTTTTTAACTATAAATAAGACATATATTACATCTTTGTTTGTAATTAATTGAAAACTTGCAGTTGTATAAAACCACAAACATATTAATAACTGGAACATTAATGGAATTGGCAATCCACAGGTACTGATTTTAGCCAAATTCTGCTCTATTAATGACAATATTCCAAATTTAACACTGTCCTTGTTAAATCTATAACGTTTTTTGAGTTCCATTTGTGAATAAAAATCAAAAGGATCTTGCATATCACCAATTTATCGTTTAGGAATGAGTGCTAATATATCATCGTCGTCGAAATCAAAATCTATATCAATATTATAGACCATATCAATATTGTATAACCCCCCAAAATCCTTTATTTTTACTACTTTTTATAGTCCCAATAAATTTAAGACAGTCTCAAGTCAACTAAAATGTTGACTTAAAAACACTATCTTTTTAATGAAAAGTAAGTCTCTTTATTAGATTTATGTTATTTGACTATGAATACATTAGTTATTTTTATGTAAGGCACGTCTTACGTAACATTTATGAATATATATCTTAACAGATGTCTTAGCAAAGATCCGATTCACAAATTTTTCTCAAGAAAGCTGTCTGTCAATGTAAACGCTTTCTTAAGCTTATGATTAAGCCGAACTTATACTTAACATCGGACAATGAATACCGGCCTTAGTTTTACAGAAGTTTTACTTTCAGCTGGCTGTTAGACCTCCCCATAAATGCTAGAACTGATATGTAGTATTTAGACAAACATTTGAATGGCAGCGTTATCGCCACAAATGGTCCAATGGCCTACACACTCACCGGATCTCACAAAGATGGACTCTTTTTTTGGAAAATTGTAAAAAACACTGTATTTGAAACAGTTCCACTATCTCTCGGACTATTAGGGGGAAAAGTCAGGGAGCATTTGAAGCTATAACAACCGAAATATATCAAGAAATACCATAATTAAAGGTGAACTTTTTATACAACAAATGTTTGAATTTCGAATATTTACTACCTTAAATGTCATAAAACGCAAATACGGTGTTGCTTTTTAGTATTACCCGGTTAATGTTAATGCCATTTTTCATGTATTCTAATTATGTGGTATCTTTAAACTCGCTTATGTAATTTATTTTTGAAGAGATTTCAAGTGTAATTATGTTATTAGATATGTTATGAAATTTGAAAAAAAATGTTTTTTTTTATAAAAAAAGTGTTCCACTTACCATCATTCGAATCGTATAGATAAATAATCCGTTTCCAACCATAATATTTTACAGTGTCAATTATTGCTTTATGGTATTCTGGTCGCATAGATAGTGCGTAATCCATAAATCCAGATGAAGGAGCTAAAACCTTTTCAGGGAACCATGGCGTTACGAAGGGCATCTGGAAAGTATTGGCATAGGAATGAAATGTGTCAAAAGAGTCCGGTGATACGGCTCCAAGCATGGAGAATATCCCTCTGGAGAACTGTCCACATACTGAAATTGAAATAATTGTGATAATAACTCAAAATAGGCAGCATCTACAGCTAGAATACACTGAAATATTTACCCCTACCACAGTACGTGCCTTATGAAATATACAGGATGTCTCACATATGAAACATATGAAATGATAAGATTGCAATCTTAGAAACTGTAAGATGTCGAACACGATTAACTGGAGAAACAGTTGAGTATTTTAGAACCCATTCGACTATTTAAAAAAAATAGCTACCTTTTTTAAAAGATAAAATGTTATTTTTTGTTTTTGCTTCTACCACTTTTATTTTAAAACATGGTAAAATATTTTTTTGACCCATAGTTTTACCAGAGACGGATCTAGAAGTGTCCTGAGGGAAGGGCGCAAAATGAAAATTGTGATAATAAGACGCGTTACCAAGGGTTATTACTTGGACCTATACACCTTTAGTTTAACAAGTTTTTGCTTTCCTATCAACTGTTACGATCGTATAACTCAACGCTTTCAGTTTCTTAATTTATATATTTTCGCGTCAGTGGCTGGATCCGCCACTGACTTTTACACAATGAGGCGTCATCAAACATTGACTGCTACATTCGTCTCTCTGGGCCATAATCAACTATTTTTTTAATACATACCTGTAGATTTTTTGGTAAAATGTTGAGAAACGATTGGGAGACCTATACTTATATATATATGTAAAGTTTTATACAACGTCTTGGTAGAAAAAATAATCATCAGAATAAAAAAGTTTAGTACGGTCCTGCGTATAGCCTAAGTAGTCCAGTTAAATAGTTTTTTCTATGATATGAAAACTTTTCTTCCATAGTAAAGCAATGTAAGTGGAAAAAACGAAAATATGAAAAATCTTCAGCTTATGTTTATAAATCGAGAAATAATTGGAGAAAGAAAAATTTCTCGTTGATAACTTTTAAACTATATGTTATACTAAAAAGGTGTGTATGTGAAACTTGTGGGAAATAGTGACGTCTATTGAATGCCACAGTCAAAGTGCTCATTTTTGTTTTGTTGCTGTGGAAAAAAAACATTGATCATTGAAGCCAATTGACTGCTTTCCTGTTGTGAAATTATGTGAGTGTTGTCTCTATGAATTTCTTTATGTTCAAAAATACTATTTTTCGACGCCAGTTTGGTGATGCTGTGCAATAATAATTTTAATGATCCAGAATATACAAATTCACAAACACGCTTCCACAAGACTTTGCCTCACTGTAAAATCAATTATACTTCTTAAATTGTGCTAAAATAATGAATATTTTATCACCAAATTGTTTACGTTAATTTAGCAAGTTAAGAGCTTCCCACTTTCAAAAGACTAAGCCCTTAATTGCTTTTCCATAGACGTAATTAATTATTGCAAAAATAGTTTTTTTGCAAATCAACAGAAGAAAATTTAAAAAAATGGGGGATGGTATTTGATAAATTTCGGTATTAACTGGAATTTTTGTATTCACATATTTTCAGTATAACTTTTAGTTTACAGGTTATCAAGCGAAAATCTTAATTTTTCCGATTTTACCAATTTTTACTTACCGTAAAACGGGGCTACTTGAAAACTGCGAGGTAACTTGATAATTTCAGCCGCCACTGTTTAAGTCACGTGCTACTGGCAGGTGGTGTGAAATATGAAGTGTGTATGTGAGGGGAGCGTATCTACACCTATTAGTTGGTAGATTGTATGATACGCGGGAAGTTTGTTGTGCTGGTTACTAGTGATTGTGTAGTGTTAAAAAAAGTAGGTTTTATGTATTTTTTATATACCTGTATACTTCCTATTACACAAAGACACATATGAGTAATATTACACAGCAACATTTTTTTTACAAAGAAATGAGTATTTCCTTTGACACCCTAACCTCAAAAAATTTTATTCGTTTTTCACTAGCCAGTGGTGTATTATTTTATTTTTCATCGTCTTTTCAGGGGCTACTTGAAAATGGTGCGGTTTTACAAAAGAAAGCCAGGAAGTCGAAATTATCGAGACTACAATGAAGAATCACTACAGTGTGCGTTACAATTATATAGGCAGGGTGGAAACTTAAGAGATTTGAGTGAACAATTTGAGATTCCCTACATAACTTTATATCGAAAAGTTAAGGGCTTGCACACAAAATCAGTTGGGGCCCAACCGGCCTTATCAGCTGAAGAAGAAAATCATCTGGCTCATGTGATAAGTATTGCCGCAGACTGGGGTTATCCCTGCGATTCAGATGACCTTAAGGAAACCGTAAAAACTTATCTTGACCAAATGGAAAAACAAGTGAAGCAATTCCGGAACAACCGACCAGGCGAAACCTGGCTACAAAAATTTTTACTTCGACACAAAGATCAACTTTCGAAACGACTGTCGCAATCCATTAAAGTGAGTAGGGCTGCAGTTTCTCCGGAAGTAATTAATAAATATTTTGACCATTTAACAGAGAGCATGAAAGATGTTTTGCCAGAGGCAATCGTCAACTACGACGAGACCAATTTTACGGACGATCCTGGCCGTGTAAAAGTAGTTGTTCGCAAGAGTTCTAAAAGAGCTGAGAAGGTTATGGACACGCCAAAGGCAGCAACTTCAGTGATGTTTTCGTGTTCGGCTTCAGGGTGTATGCTTCCTGTCTACATTGTATACAAAGCTGATCACATATGGAATACTTGGACAGAAAACGGACCTTCTCGATGCCAGTATTTTCGAAGACTGGTTCGACAGAATAGTATTTCCATATTTCCAAACTTTACCACCTGGCCCTAAAGTTCTTATTGGCGATAACCTGGCTAGCCATCTGTCGTCTGCTGTTATTACAACATGTGACAAGAATAATATTCGCTTCATTCTTCTACCGCCTAATAGTACTCAACTGACACAGCCAATGGATGTAAGCGTTTTTAGACCAATAAAGGCAGCGTGGAAGAAAATTCTACAAGAGTGAAAAAAACATAACAAGGGAACCATCAGAAAAGAAGTTTTTCCCCGCCTCTTAAAGCAAGCACTAACCAAAGTTTCAACCACTAATAAACACAATATCAAGTCAGGATTTGAAGCTACTGGTATATGGCCATTAGATAGGTACAAAGTATTAAATGGGTTGCCTAAAACAGACCAACAGTATTTACAACAAGCCACAGAAATTGTCGGTTCACTAAAGACAGTTTTCGAACAATCTAGGTTTAAAACCGCAACTTCTGTTGGTAGAAAAAAAATGTTGGTGGAAGCTGGTAAGAGTATTACACAAGAAGACCTCGCTGTCGCAGATAAAATTATTAACCAAAAAGGCCTTCTTGTCGCAGATAACAATGTTTCCCAAATAGACCTTGCCGTCCATATACCGTCCGGGTCAGAGATCAAAAAGAAGAAAAAAAGAAAGGCAACTTATTTACCATCGTCTTCTTCTGAGAGCGACATTAGTGAAGAAAAAATTACATTTGACAGCGATATGGATTTAGAACCTGAAACATTTTCTGATTTGGAAGAAATAGACAACTCTACGATTATTGTGGACAGTTCTGCCGAAATGAAAGGTTTCAATCCAGGTGATTACATTTACGTCGAAATGAAAACTCAAACTGGGACGAATAAACAATATGCCGCAAAAATTATAAACTGCGAAGAAAACGACTCTTACCTTTGTAGTTTCTTAAGAATGAGCGACAAGATTAAAGGTGCTTACATTTTTCTAATGGCTGAAGACATCGGTATCGTCGAAAAAAAGGAAATAAAGAAACGGCTTCTCGAATACGAAGTTTTGAGAAGAGGACCAATCAAATTTAAAGACTTAATTTAGAATCGTTTTACCTAGTTGTTTTTCTTTATTTAACTTGAGAGTTTTCACTGATTTTGTGAAAAATAATTGATTTTTTAATATTTTGTGTTTCAAGTTTGTTTTTCTTTATTTCCCCTAAAAGTTTTCACTTAGTTTGTAAAAACTGATTGATTTCTTGATGTCCATGTTTCAAGTAGCCTCAATTGTGAGTATACTTGTATTTTTAATGCAGTTTTCAAACAAATATCATTTAGCCCCATCACGGGGCTACTTGAAAAAATGTGTTTAAATTTTTTTTTCTCCAGTATGGCAAGGGTTACATTTTTTTGAGTGTTACACCTGATAGCCCTTACCCCAAAGTAATCTAAAATAATTTTTGTTTCCCTGAACGTAGCTTTGTTGCAACGAGGTAGATTAAAAGGTGAAAAAGTTTATCAAGTAGCCCCGTTTTACGGTAATTTAATAAAAACATTTTACCACGCAAGAATAAATTTATACGTTTCATTTCAAGCAAAAAATTTATTTAATTGTACTATTTAGGCTCTAGCAGGGCCCTAATAAAATTTCTTACATTAATGAGTAATAGTGGTTGACGTAAAAAGCAAAAAATCAAAATTTTCTTCAAGTCGTCGAATGGGCTCTAATATGTCTAAAATCTAAAGAAGTATTCAATTTTAAAAGTCTTTAAAATGCATTCAACAGGAAACTCATGTTCACTGAATTCGTCTACCTTTATAAATATTATTTTTAGAGATGAGACATATTCATTGATTAACTCATTAAAATACAGTTATCTTAAGATAATTTACAGTTTTTCATATTTTGATGAAAGAATTATTTTAAAAAATTATATGGTTTTTTTTCGTCTCCTTCATCTTAATTATTTAAATTAATAGAAATTAATATTTTAAAATTCAAATTTTGCTATGAACAAACTATATGAAGATACACTAGTCTCCAAATTGGCCCACTTCGAAACGGCTGTCGTCCGTTGAATAAACTAGTTCTGAAAAATTCGACTCATTTGTGTTGGTGTTTTGTAAAACGCTCGAATTTATGCTTTTGCAATGAACTGCGCTCATACCTTTAGATGTAGTAAATTCAATTATAATTTTCAAGATTCATTTGTTTCCCCTTTGTTGGGTAAAAATTTCATTATTCTTAAAATTATACCATTATTCCAGATCATTAGGATTTAATACGTTGATAGACTTGAGTTGAAGACATAACATATTTTCTTAAAATTTCTTTATTCATTTGTTTCAAAGAATATCTTTTTATTGTTATACATATTTCCTGTAATAATTATTTTTCATTCCTTGACTGAAGCATTGTTTGGTTGAATTATTGTGACTCATAGGTTTCAGTTATGATTTTGTTTCCAAGTCTCATATATATTTTCCGTTTTTTAACTGTTATTGTAGTAATCTTTCGTAGTGTAGATCTTTGCGTCATCTTTCTAGTTTCCTTGAACATTTGTCTAAGTTCCTCAGACTGAACTTCCATAAATAGTTACTCGTTTACCTTCATTTTTCATTTTAGCAAAATATCAAAAAAATAAATAAAAAAACATATGGAATACACTGGAATTATATGAAATTATAACATAATTCTCAATGAATCACACAAACTTGTAGAATGACCAAAAGTAACGATTGGGAAAGCTTCTCAAAAGATATGGAACACGACTTCTACGAGTTAGAAATGGAAATGTTGAAATAAATATGAGAACAGAAACCAACACATAGATCAAAGCCGTATTCATAAATGGTACAGGCAGAGGTGGAATAGCAAAGGTAAAACACTATAGCACAGAGATAACAGAATAACTAACATAGTACAAAATTCTAAGACACAACAAGGTACCCACAATTAATAAAATGCCATTAAATATTTGACAATAAAACTGATGTAACTAAGAGACTCACTGCTAATTTGTGCGGCTATTCCGAAGAAATCACAAAAATACAATTCATTTTGTCTCGTATCGACAGAGTGACTAAGTGGTGTTAGAAATCTGGAAACATACTTCCTTTTTCATTGCTTTCCTCATAGTTAGTTTCCTACACAGTCTTCACTTTCTCCTTGTGACAGACTCATTACCCTCATCTTAATTTCAAAACCACTCAGCGTTAAACTTAAAAAAAATAGAGGACATAGTACCTCACCTAAATTTTACAGAAAAAATATAGGGAAAATTGTAATGTTAATGATGGTAGACAAACTATCAAACTAAATGTAAAACAGAAACATTGTAATTTTCAAGCATATCATATAAAGTATCAAGTGAAAATGCTCGCTATGAGAAAACCTGTAATATTTTTTTTAATGAAAATCGATTCATTCCACCCACATTATCTTGAAGACTGAAAATATATAAAAATCAATTTGAAACAAAAAACCTGAAATATAGATCCTTAGTCAAAGTTTACAGTAATAAACGATTCTAATTGAAAATGGCTTTCAGTCAAATTAGCTGAATCTGATGTTGGTTATGTTATCTAGATCAGAAGTTGTCATGGGCATGAAATTCAAAATTGCTTCATTTTTAACATATGAGAGCCAATAGTATTGCTGTCTAACTTACTCTTGATAATATGCAAACTGTACCCCAACACTGAAAGGACATATTTACCGATGAAAATGATTTGGAGTTTAAAAAGAATTATATAGAATAATTAATCATAAAGTACTTGGATCTACGATAGGGCACAAAACCCGGTCGGTTCGCTATTCAGGACCATATGCACTTATTTTTGGCTTGGTAGCGACGATTCATCACTCCGAGAATTATGAACTGAGTAACAACAATCCATCTAAATAATTTGATTAGGATAATTATTAAATAAACAAATGTTTGCGGCAGTATTATGCCATAAAAGTTCGGACTTCTGTAACTCCAGTTATACGAACCGTAAAGATTGTTGTATTTATGTTAATCTCAGTCTTTTACTAGCGTGATGCTGCTGCGGCGCTAGCCGTTGAAGAAAGAAGAACCAAGAAAACACCACCTGCGGGGCTTCGACTTAAAAGGTCAGTAATTACCTTTTACTTGGTGATTTAATTAACGCGACGGTACATTGCTTTATTGATTGTTCCTTCGTCAATTACATACTTGCATTGAACCAGCATTGAACTAAAACCGCAACATCTAATTCATACATTTTTTGGATATTATATAGAATGTGTCATCGAACACATTACAGATATGTTGTATCTCGTAACGTTCTGATCAACAGTTACCACAGGCACAGAGTATAAAAATGGACAGTTTTTGAGATATCAGGGTCATAATGAACAAAAATAGACAATTTTTGGACTATCCAATATTCATATTAACTTTAAAAGTATGAACTACTCGCTAAAAATTCCTGGTAATTAAGTCATAGGTTGTCATGGAACCTTTGATCATGACTTTGTAAGTAACCTTCAAGGTCATTGCAAGGTCAAACTGATTTTCAAGATATTCAGCTTTTACTAAGATTGAGTCTTTCAACTAGAATTAAAACTCGCACGTTTTGAAGTTGGTGAGGGACAACTGTCGACAGAGGGCCCAAAGACAAATTCAGGTCAACAAAGGACTGCATTGCAGTTAACCGTTTAGTTTACGGATCACGAGTTTCACATCGTCTGACTCCTAAATTATTATGTCGTTGAGAATTCTCTGACTCTTTTCTAATGTTATAAAACAATACGCAATCTTAGCACGAAAATCAGTAGAACCTTAAAATTTCCTTGAAGGTCATATTAATCCATTTAAGGTTTCGTTGGTAACAGGACAGCTTGAATGTTGGGTAAGACACCACCCTGTGCAATTTATTCAATTCTTCGTCATTTCTAATGGCGAGTTGTAAATGTCTCGGAATAATACGAGTCTTCTTGTTATCACGTGTAGCATTACCGGCCAACTCCAAAACTTCAGCAGCCAACTGGTGCACCGACGAGTTCGGTATTTCCTTTCCTCAATAAACGATGAATACGGCCTACCGGAAACTGTAAACCGGCACGGCTGGATCGTGATTTTGCCTTTGCCACCTTTTCCTCAGCCCGACATGTTGCTTGGTTACGAATTAAACACCAAAAAACTAGACAATACGATAGTGAAGACAACTCACTGCTTCGACTGTGCGATTCGATATGAGCCCAAGCAAGCTCATGATCAAAGGTTCCATGCCATAACCTATGACTTAATTGCCCAGAATTTTTTGCGAGTAGTTCATTAGTTAATATGAATCTGTGATAGAAAATTGTCTATTTTTGTTCATTAATACCTGATATATCAAAAAACTATCCATTTTTAGACTTTGTGCCTATGGTAACTTTTGATCAAGACGTCATGAAGTACAACATACGAAAATTGCAGCCAAACCCCTAAGATTTGTGCGGGGTCCAAATATCCTTCCGATGTAGTTTTAACAATTTTCACTTTTGATTTTAGTAGTCATCTAACACTCTTAATAGAACCCTAACACGAGTATTTTCTAATAAAAAAAATTTTAAAACATTTAAGAGCTATAATTGAACAACCTAATTCCTTTAGAATATAAACTTTAAAACACAGCTACATAATATTTATATTGGTTACAATTTGTAGCACAAACCTACTAAAGTCTACACATAAGAGTTATACAAACATTTAGTATTATAGGTACCTGCAGGGAATGAACTTTGCTAGAAAGACTGAGGAACTTCTGTTAATATTTTTATTGAAACCAAATACTTAATAACGCCCAAATGTCAGATTTTACAAAAGTCATCAAGCAAAATAATTCATTTTCGATGAACAATATCAGCAGTTCTTGGATCAATCATATCATAGACTTGACGGAATCGCTTTGATAGTGTTTGCATACATCTAAACAGGTTGTACTACATTTAAATGCAGCAAAGAAAAGTTATTACTAAATATATTAGTGTGGTTATGAAAGAATTTATAAATAGTTTCCACTTACTTAGTCTAGATAATTTGAAAGCATCTGCTGTATTTATTACGTCAACAAATGCTTGAACCTCAAATTTCCTCCATGTAACGTTTTGATTATGATGCAGCATGGCAAACTTAAACGCTGTTTGTACTTCATCTGTTCCTTGTTCAAAGATTGCACCTGTAAAACATATTAATATACATCAATATTGTAATAATAAACTAACTTTGAAAAAAATCCACTGCAAGCAACTATTTTCTCGATTATTAACACTAAATTTCTTAAGCAGCTCTTATTCGACAAAGTAACTAACTTTTTCTTGTGATAAATTTTTTGAATAGATACACTGTTAAAATTTTTTGTAAAATTACCTTTGTTTTACTCAACATAACATGGCTAAATTACTAATCCGGGTTTACGAGTTTAAATTATAATAGAATTTGAGTAATTTTCTGAGACATGAGAAAATTTACTAAAATGAGGAGTAAGTTTGCAATCGTTGAGCATAAATTTCACTGGTTTAGTGATTTTATATTAGTTTTTATCAACAAACTTCCGATATTTAACAAAAATCTTAGTAATTTGATTTACTATATTTTTATTGTAAAATTACAAAAATACTCGTAGATTGAATTACTGCGAAAACATTAGAAATGTGAAACTCTTATTATTTTTTTTATCAATTTAACGGTAAAATTACACAATGCATTGTAAGTTTAGTAAAAATATTATTTCTCTTAAGCCATTTGTAATTTTACCAAACAACTTGTCAAATTTCTTTACCAAGCTTCTTAAATTCACAAACATTATTTGCATTTTAAATTACTCTTTTTTTTGTAAAACTACAAAAAATTTATTGCAATTTAAATTACAAGAAAAGCATTAGAAATTTAAGAATATTTTTGCTATTTTTGCAATTCTATCTGTAAAATTACACAATGCATCGTTTGTTGTCGCAACTTTTCGGAAAACTACGTTTAACACCGGCTAAATGCTTTTGTTTCCTTGTTCCATCTCCATATATGGATATGTAGTATTGCTTAGAAAGTCATTGGGTGTAGGTGTGTGCTATGCATGTAAAAGTGAACGTTGTTTCAGTAATTTCACTTCTTGTTTTATTACTTTAAAAGTTTAATAAAAATAAAGGTGTAATAAATATTTACAAAAATATAATATAGTCAATGGTTGAACAGAAGTTAATAAATTAAAAAGAAATTAGGCTCAAGTGTAAATACAATAGTATTGTAAGTCAGTGCGTGTTAGTCTTTAATTCATTTCGATAGCTGGTGGAGAGAATTACAACTTGAAAGCAAGTGTAATTATTAAATAGCTTCAACGCTACAATTGTGACATTGTAACGGGGAAAAAAGATTGATAAATTTTTGGTAAATAATTTGCAATCAATGATTCTTTTATTCATGTCTTTCTACATGTCTCATATGAAAATTTGTGGTTTTATTGACTTCTTATCTTATATAACTATACTTATTTATTGATAAATCCATTTTTATGATTTGACATATTGATACTTTATTAATTATTTAATTTTGATTGCAGATTATATCTACATATTTGTCCTCCAAAAGGCACAAAGAAAGGTGGTAAGGGAAAGCAACCGAATATTCATCCTAAAGTCACTAAACTGACAAAAGACACTGACTCCTAGCTCGCTGATGATTATGAATAGAATATAATACACTGTTTACTTTTATATTACATTGCTACCACATTCCGACATTATTTCAGTCTATTTGATGTCATTTAAATCATTATATTTTATTTTATGAAATTATTACTTATAGCTATATTATCCGAAATATTTTTCGCATTTTGGAGTGAATTGTCTATCTTACTTTCAGAAGGGCAACTATTCATTTATACTAGGACTAATATTACTACTATTTAATTTTATTGAATAAAAGTTTTTCGAAGCAAGAAATCTATATTATATATTTATATCTTAGTTTGAAATTTATCAATCAGTTTTTCAGTCTCAGTTTTAAAAGCAAAATTATTTCAAACAATGATATTACAGGTTATCTGGAAGTAGGTATAATAATTAATTACGTTTAAGAAACTTCAGTTCGATTGTGATGGAGCGGTATTCGTTGCAGATATTTGGGCGAAGAAATTGCTACATCAACTTAATTTCAATTGAGAACAACTATCTGATCACCGAATTTTTATACTGCGAAACTACTTTCAGGAATATCCTGAGTAAAATAATAACAAATATTTTGTCATGTTTTTAATTACCAATCAAATTTTCTATTACCATTAAGTAATTTTGTAATTTTCTCAAACTGTATTTTATTATTTTCTCAAACTGAGTTTAACTAATTTATGCAGTTATTACACTACTAGTGAATTTACAAAGCATTTGCATAATAAATTAATTAATAAAATACGAAACTGTATAATAAAATTACTAATCAAATTCTCTATTACTGTTTAGTAAATTTCCAAAAATATTTTGTAATTTTCTCAAACTAGTATAGATATAACACTGCATAGTAAGTTTACTAAACATCCTTGTGGTAAATCATTAAATAAAATTACAAAACTGTAGAGTATTGTTAATTATCAAATGTTCTATTAAGGCTTAGTAAATTTTATAAAAAGTTTTGTAATTTTCTCAAACTGACTTGAGTCGTACTGTTTAGTAAATGTACTAAATTGTTTTGCGTAAAAACTTCCTAAACATTTTTGGTAACATTACCAAAGAAATTTTTAACAGTGTAGCTAAAAACGGGTGGGAGCACCAAACACGTCGATTTGGTAAAGTCTACAAATAACTCAGCTAGTGAAGTCGGTATTTGCAGTTCTTTTGTCAAACTAGCCCTACTTACCTATAGTTTTGTAGAATATAATTTGATTTGGGTAGAGAGTCCCGTAACCTAATCATATTACCGTCTTTGTCTTAGTAATAAAACTTTTGGCAACTAAAAAAAAATAAAAAGTAAGAAAGGACTTTTTCTAGTACATGTCTCGCCAAATAGTGAAAGGTTAACTAGAGTTAAGTACGAACATTTCACTATACTCTTGAAAATTGACGTTTCTGTTTCACAAAAATAATGTATGGAAGAAAAATTAGGCGTAATGTTTGAAAGAGTCCAAAGATTAGTAATAATGACTTGTAAATGAATAATTTTCTTATTGCTGCCAATTGCGTGCCAGTTTTCATGCATGAAAGTCTATAAAAATTGGAATACATCCATATATTCAAAATGTTGCACCACTGGTATTGTTCAAAATTTCACTTTCCCCAGTGTGAGGAAAGGCCTGAACGACAAAATCGTCGTAAGACATCTCTCACCAGCTCCCGGTCTAAAGCCTTAAATACCCACTGTAGTGGGTCAAACCTGTATTGAGTCTGCGTTTGTGGACAATTAAGAAACACCCCATTTTAAGTATGTTACATCAATATTCCGGCGTAATCCGTCAATTTTTTCATTTGGGTTTTCACACCCTCAACACTCATTGAGAGACTACTTAGAACTATTGGAAAAATCACAAATTTCATTCGTATTCGATTTACCGAAGCTTAGGATCTGCTGTACCTGAGCTTCGTTCAAACAAATTACTACCATAACCGTATAGCTCCAACAAACTGCTCGATTAGCGGCATTAACGACACAAAGACTGTGATTATACATGTTCAGAAGAACCTAGAGTACTCAAACTGGCCTACATGATTTGGGTAGAGATCTTGGATTCCCCAAAACTGGATCACAACTGCTAGCTTCCAGATAAAAGAATGATGCAAGTGAATGACGTTAGTTTTCTGAAAAATGTTCAAGTGATTTTTGACATTATAGCGATAATACCAAAAGTTAACTAACCCCATGTTTTTTTGTAGAGACTCATCACACAAGAGATGTTAGCCAGTTATGAACATGGAAATAGATTTCAATCAATTTTTGAGGATTTTGTTTATAGACTCATTCAAAACGAATGAATGACCAGTTCTACCGTAACAGTAACATACTTTCTTTATTCTCACAGAGTAATAATGTGGAAGAATATTATGGAGTCAAAAAGTTAGTACCGGAGAAAATACAATATGAGTCACACAAAATCGGTAAGATTTCAAAACTTATTGCCCCACTGCATACTTGAATTGCTGTTATCGTACAATAAATTCTTTTGCTTTTATGTTCGAATAGGACAGTAAAGACAAGGAAAAATAATCATATGTGCGGAAATCTTTAGTTCCTTTAGTTCAGAAAAATCCGAAGCATTTAGGACTTGTGAAAGCTTCTAACATAGTTCTTCAGTCACTTCATGTTCATTTAGGCCTGAAGAAAATCGTGACTACAGAGTAAGATTACCAGACAGATCACCAGTTACAATTGGTCAACGCAACTATACGAGCACCAGAAACAGTCAGCCAGTCACTAAAAGGGGTCAAACACTGAGTATTCTACCGCCCAGGACAGTGTACACATTCTGGCCCCACACGATTTAGCCCAGCGATGTAATGAAAACACATTTCGGTCTCAAAGCAAATTCAGTCGGGTTCGTAGAGAGGGACAAAGTCTTGTTATACAACCCCCAAAAGGGTAAAAGCAACTCTCCAAAGCTTGTGATGGTCCATATGAAGTTTCAAGACGATCAGTCATGTTGTCTATCGTATTAGCCGCAATTCGAGATCTAGGATGAAGGTGCTTGATTTGATTTGTATCTATCATTGTTGTTAATGTAAACATTTGAACAAGTTGAACATATTATGAATTATTTTGGTGTGTATTTATATTGACTGTAAAAATTTAAATTGAACCCACAGAAAATGTATAACAGTATTTTGTTAAGTTTTTATTAGTTTATTTAGATAATTTCTTAATTCTCTTTTGGGAGTAATGCAATTATTGTTCAATTTAATATTACGATATAACTTATTATATAATATTTTTCAGAGGGATGATGATGATGATATCATGGACTAGCCATATGAGTATCCAATAAGTGTTGCGTAACGTACAAGTAGATCCAGCTTTATTAAACCTAATAATAAGAGGACATATGTAAAATCTGAGACATATTATGCGCCTGCAAAAGTTCGATCTTCTTCGGTTTAATAAAAAAGATAAAATAGGGACTGGAAAATGAATAGGTTGAAAGAAATAATAGTTTCCTCCCAAACATGAAGCAGTTGACTGGCCTAGTTTTTACACTGGACAGAGAGTGTTGTACAGAGATTTTAAATGTAGCTTTATGAAACATAAAGAATATTTATCAACTATAAATAAACAAAATACAATTGTTTACATTTACAATAACAATGTATTTATTTGAAGACGCGAGATATAAAGACCGACATCTAGGATTTACGGGGAAACTAGCACATAGAGGTTCCGAATCTGGAGCCGTTCCATGTAATTGCTGTTAGGTAAGGAATTGCGGGTAGTTTCAATTATTGGAAATGAAAATTGCTGTTTTTTACTTTTAGTATTTAGTATTAGTATGAGTAAAATTATGTGTCCGCATATTGGAAAAACAATTTATTCGTGATTGTGTATTTTTTAAGTATTATGGACGACAGGTAAATAAAAATATGCGAAAATGTAAGTTTTGATTACTTAAAATAAATTGTGAAAGTTGCAAAAACAATCATTCAAATCGGAAATACCACTAATAAAATTTCAATGTCAAAGAAAATAAAAAAATTAATTATATGATAATAAAAACTCTAATATTGTATTATAAAGGTAATGATCATGAATGCAACAACACCACAGTTATAATTGTTTGCACAGAATTTACCACTGACATTTCTATGAGTGTTCGCAACCGAGTTATAACATATTCTCAATATAAAAATATAACCCCAAAGTTCTTGTTGGTATTACTCTCAGTAGAGTTATTTATTTAAAATCTGAAGTAGCTGGAGGAAGAAAATTAGATTTTTAATAACCTATCAATAGAATTGTTTTGGCTGATAAAGGTCATTGATGCAACTGGTAAAAATGAAAATGTTTATGCCAGCACCCAGCACTCTTAGAAACGATAACAAAGTTTTCAGGGCAAGGAACCCAATAAACGTACAGTGTAACAGGAGTTAGGATTAACGTGGAAAAGATCATGCAGCGATTGAGAACCCATCAAATATTAAATGAAATCCTAGAAAATTTATTTCATTGCGTAGATTATATCATGCACATTTGTTGTGTCTTACGTACCTCCAATAAGTTCAAATAAAAATGTTCAGAAAACGATAACTAAAACATGATTCATTGTTATAGTAAATTGTATATATACTCAAGCTAATGTATATAATATATGTAATATTTTTTAAACTCTTATTTTTTGAAAATGAGAAAGGATTAAGTACATAAGATTTATGTCAGAAAATTTTAGATAATTAAAAAAACAAAACATAATATCTTCTGTCATAATATAATAACATTATCTTTTAACGCAGGTCAGTAAAGTTAGCACCGCCATTTTACAGAAACTCAAATTAAAACATATGGGAATTACGAGCTATTTAGGAGCTCTTGATCTTTACCTAAATTGATTTTTGCGCTCAATATTTACTATGGAAAAAGTGCAAAAAACTATTGGCGGTGTTAACTTTACGTAAAGTTAGCACCGCCATCTCAGAAAAACAAACAAAAAAATTTTGTGAAGCGTCTCAAATTAGGAGCTATTTACGAACTTTTAATTGACGTATTGAACGTCAACCCCTAAATTTGTCTAAGGGGCAAAAACCACCCCCGAAAAATATTGAATTTTAATTTTAAATTCAAAATCTATTAAAATTATCTTCAATTTACGAGCTTTTTCCTGGTGTAATGCACATAAACATCTAAAAATGTTCAAGGGGTGAAAACAACCCCCCAAATATGCAGTTTTTTCGAATTTTGTGATTAATAAATTTTGAAAAATACCAGCATGATCTACAATATACGAGCTTTCCAACGGTATATTACACGACAACATTCAAATTACTGGAAGGGGAGCAAACCACCCCCAATTATGCAGTTTTTTCAAATTTTATGATTTATAAATTTTGAAAAATACCAGCATGATCTACGATTTACGAGCTTTCCAACGGTATATTACACGACTACATTCAAATTACTGGAAGGGGTGCAAACCACCCCCAATTATGCACTTTTTTCAAATTTTATGATTTATAAATTTTTAAAATACCAGCATGATCTATGATTTACGAGCTTTCCAACGGTATATTAAACGACTACATTCAAATTACCGGAAGGGGTGCAAACCACCCCCAATTATGCAGTTAATTCAAATTTTATGATTTATAAATTTTAAAAAATACCAGCATGTTCTACGATTTACGAGCTTTCCAACGGTTTATTACTGGACTACATTCAAATTACTGGAAGGGGTGCAAACCACCCCCCAATTATGCAGTTTATTCAAATTTTATGATTTATAAATTTTAAAAAATATCAGGATGATCTACGAATTACGAGCTTTAAAATACTACATTAAAATTTTTGGAAAGGATGCAAACAACCCCCTTAATTTCCCAGTTTGTCTATGTTATGTGATTTTGTTCATTTTCAAAACTGACAGCCTAATCTACGATTTAGAAGCTCTTCAAGGATATATAACAAGATTATTTTCAAATTATACAAACAACCCCCAATTTATGAATTTTTTTCAATATTTGTAGTTCTTAAATTTTTAAACTGTCAGAGTTTTGAAATGGATGAAAATATTAAATATTATCCTTACTGCGGCAAAGGTTTAGAAATCTAGATTTTACAAACTTTGTGATTTGAAAACTTGGAAATGGTGTAAGGTGTAATTATCTACGATGTATAAGCTTTCCAACAATATATTTAAAAACGACTACTGTTGTAGTCATTATTCGGATAAATAATTGTATTATGAATTATGTTCTTTTAATTAAGTATTGAACCTAACGAAAAATTGTAACCATCTTTATGGACCACGTATTGTTACCGTTTCTTCTGGTTTTGTATTCAACTCGCTTCTTCTTCAAAATTTGTTGCTCGAAGTTTTAATAATTACCTCAAAGTTTTTTGTTTCTAATAAACATATTAAAATTTAGTTGTTTCAAATAGAAATAGCAATATTTTTATGTATTACGAAATGCACAGATTAATTCCAGTCCGCATTTTTCAACCAACCTTCGCCAAACGAGTCATAACAATGTTAATAAAATATAAGTCAAATAATATTCTTATTTTTATCTAACCTTTACCATTTGAAAATGGGCTGAATCTATAATCTATACAAGAAATATAAAACAGGAGTTTGGTATCTGAGAGGGCAATGTATTTCGTTATTATTCTTTCAAATATTATTTTTGTACCCACAATAATCAAATTATTCATAGTAACCCAAAAAAACAAATAGGAATATATAAAAGATCAAAGGTACTTGAATGAATTAAACAAATGTGTTGTCTGGCCATCTAGGTGCCAATAATCCTACCTGTAACTAATAACTCAGTGAAATTTCCATAGATGGACGATTTCATATTTGAAATTACTGGTTAATGTCATAAAATATATTAGATTTTTTTGTTAAAATCCAGTGTCATTGATTTTTGTGTGTATAGATCTGCAACCTGCTATTCGAATTTTCTAGGAGGGTAAGCAACAGTTTGGTTCTCATTTGTTGAGGAAATGTTTATTGATAGTAATTATATAAATAACTACTTCAATATAGGTACCTACTTATTGAGAGAATTTCAACGTACTTGAATTTCAAAAAGAAATGTTCTTAAATAATCAAATGATAGCGATTAATTGTATAATAAAGTATATTATATATGAGTTTGAACGTAAAGGATGAGAACAGAGTGGGGTATATTACTTATGTGATTTAAGAATTAAAGTCACCCCTGCAATAGAAAATACCACATTACGAATTTTTTACTGCTTTAATAAAATATATTGCCTCGACTAGAACCAGTGGCACAAATCAAATATTAGATAACAATTATCAGAGAACTGTTTCCAATATATTCACATAATCACTGTATTCAAATCTATTTTTTATGCTACAGAAAAGGCCATTACAAACAGCGGAAGAAGGCTTTTTCGAATGTTACATCAAAATCTAAAATGAAAATTCTTTAATAGGCCAAAAATACCGTTCTAAATTTAGATATTTGAAAATGGACTAAAATAATTATGTAAAAATATTGGGGATGGATTAATAAGATGGTAATATCTTTTTCATTACTGAGTATCCTTATTGGCAAAACTACATTACCGATGTACAAACCGCATAATGAATGAATTAATTGAGAAACAATATTTTATGAGTTAATCCAACACTGAAAAAATTTAGTTTCCTTGAGGAAACCTTGGGGGGTGGTTTCCAACCCTTCCAGTAATTTGAATGTAGTCCAGTAATATACCGTTGGAAAGTTCGTAAATCGTAGATCATGTTGGTATTTTTCAAAATTTATAAATCATAAAATTTGAAAAACCGCACAATTGGGAGTGGTTTGCACCCCTTCCAGTAATTTGAATGTGGTCGTGTAACATACCGCTGGAAAGCTCGTAAATCGTAGACCATGCTGGTATTTTTTAAAAATTGTAAATCATAAAATTAAAAAAAAACTGCATAATTGGGGGGTGGTTTGCACCTCTTCCAGTAATTTGAATGTTGTCGTGTAATATACAGTTGGAAAGCTCGTAAATCGTAGATCATGCTGGTATTTTTTTAAATTTATAAATCATAAAATTTGAATAAACTGCATAATTGGGGGGTGGTTTTCATCCCTTCCAGTAATTTGAATGTAGTCCAGTAATACACCGTCGGAAAGCTCGTAAATCGTAGATCATTCTGGTATTTTTTAAAATTTATAAATCATAAAATTTTAATAAACTGCGTAATTGGGTGTGGTTTGCATCCCTTCCAGTAATTTGAATGTAGTCGTTTAATATACCGTTGAAAAGCTCGTAAATCGTAGATCATGCTGGTATTTTTCAAAATTTATAAATCATAAAATTTGAAAAAACTGCATAATTGGGGGGTGGTTTGCACCCCTTCCAGTAATTTGAATGTAGTCGTGTAATATATCGTTGGAAAGCTCGTAAATCGTATATCGTGCTGGTATTTTTTTAAATTTATAAATCATAACATTTTAATAAACTGCATAATTGGGGGGTGGTTTCCACCCCTTCCAGTAATTTGAATGTAGTCGTGTAATATACCGTTGGAAAGCTCGTAAATCATAGATCATGCTGGTATTTTTCAAAATTTATAAATCATAAAATTTGAAAAAACTGCATAACTGGGGGGTGGTTTGCACCCCTTCCAGTAATTTGAATGTTGTCGTGTAATATACCGTTGGAAAGCTCGTAAATCGTAGATCATGCTGGTATTTTTCAAAATTTATTAATCATAAAATTCGAAAAAATTGCATTCTTGGGGGGTTGTTTTCACCCCTTGGACATTTTTAGCTGTTTATGTGCATTACACCAGGAAAGAAGTCGTAAATCGTAGATAATTTTATTATATTTTAAATTTAAAATTAAAATTAAAATATTTTTTCGGGGGTGGTTTTTGCCCCTTAGACAAATATAGGGGTTGACGTTCAATACGTCAATTAAAAACTCGTAAATAGCTCGTAATTTGAGACGCTTCACAAAATTTTTTTGTTTGTTTTTCTGAGATGGCGGTGCTAACTTTACGTAAAGTTAACACCGCCAATAGTTTTTTGCACTTTTTCCATAGTAAATATTAAGCTCAAAAATCAATTTAGGTAAAAATCAAGAGCTCCTAAATAGCTCGTAATTCCCATATGTTTTAATTTGAGTTTCTGTAAAATGGCGGTGCCAACTTTACTGACCTTTTTAACGCCAGTCTCATACAAATTCATTTGCTTGTTATTTTCGTTAATATTTTTAATTCTACCAGCATATATAAAGCAGGTGGGTTAGGAATGCTGGAAATATTTTCTTCACTTTTTAGAATAACTGTTATTATATTTTATATTTTACGTTTTCTAATAAACTCCCTTCTAGACTATTAGTTTCTTATAAATATGAATAAGATACCAAGCCCGTAGCCAGAGGGGGAGATCTGGGGGTTCTACCCCCCCCCCGAAATTTTGGAATTTTTTGTTTCGAGATTCAATTTTAACCAATTAATTATGTTTTTCATAAGAATAATTTTATATTTATACGAATTTATATATCGTGGAAATACATGAAGAAAAATATACATTTTTCAGTCCTAATAGCCCAGAACCAATCAAAAAATTTTTCCAACTGCTCGGCCTCCTTTAGTTTTCAGGCGTTCGGGCTTTAAAATCGCGCCCACAGCGAATTGATAGAAAAGAAATTAAAATCAGGTGCGTATTTTAAAAGATCTAAATGTACAGAGAGACAAACGGAGAGAAGCGTGTTTGTTTCATGTTATGTAAAGATGTTATAAAAGATTGTAATAATGTGCATAAAATACTTGTCGTACGTATTTAAGTCCATAACGATTAGTATTGTATCCGTTTAAGTAGTTCTCTAATCCATTTTTTAAATGACAGAATAGGTTCTTAAGAGGCTGATATATGCCATCACGTACTCTTTTGTAGACCTTTAAACAGACATTATCCTACCATTCATTGTTTTGTTATATATCAAATGGATTAGCTATCATTTTCCATGCAGCTCGACTTTTTCCGACTCTTTCAACAATTATCGTTATATTTCAACAAATTTGCTCAAAAACTGAACAAATCGACAGTCTGAACCTTTCTCATGGATCAGTCTGTCTGTAGGTGAAAACCGTATGAAAATCCACTCAGTAGTTTCTGAGCTTATAGCAAACAGACAGACATACGCGGTTTTATAATATGTAGTGATGTAGTGATTAACCTTTCTGTAAAATGAGAAAAGGGAATGCGTTTTTTTTATCAATCTACCAATTTTATGAGAACAAATCATGACACAAAAAAGTTTCAGACAGAATCCGTCTTTTTTAAATAGGAAAAGCTTTAATGAAAGTTATTATAGGAGTTGAACTTTTTTTGAGAAGATTTTAGGAATGCATAAACTGCTATTTATATTTGCATGATAAATACAAAACAACAACTTCTCCAGGGTAAATTGGAAGAGAAGGAGTTTTCAACAAAAATCTTTATGATATATCCTCGAAATTTTGCTTAAATAATTTATACTAAAAAAAAACAACTTCAACTGGCTGAGAATAAAAACCGTTTAAAAACCGTGTGGAACCAATCACTATTTTGTGACATATATTCCGTAATTTTAGTTCCTTTTTTTTTATCTGATTTAAGGTACAATTCTACTGATTATTTTAGGGTATTCCATCTCTCTCTCTCTCTCTCTCTCTTCCCCTCTCTCTCTTTATCCCTCTCTCTCTAATAATGTATTTTTTTCTGTATTTTGGACATATTTTTTAACTTTTTTATTGGTTTTATTAATTGGACCACTTTCTGTAAGTGTAACTCTAATTCTAACATACTGTAACCACCCAGAAAATGTTTCTGTGTATTGGTCACCCAATATAAATTATTTGACTATCATTTTCTGAACCATCCTGTAAATCTATATTTCAACTCCACACGATGTTGCAACCGCCCTGTATAAGTATTAATCCTCTCCACCCTATTAACTGTTTCTATTCACTTATTGTTTCAATCACCCTGTATACCTATAATTTTACTTCGCCCCATATGTCAAGTATAAGCAACTACTTATGTTCCACACTATAACTATAATCCCACTCCACCTTATATTTCAACCATCCCCTATATGCAACAGCTTCTAACATTTTTTAGACCCTTCGCCCTATATAACTCAAATGTCATTACTCGATATTCTTATTTAACTTTTTTAATGTTTTTAGATCCACTCTGTATAACTATAGTTTTACTTCACTATTATTTCAACCACCTTGTCTACACAACTACAACATTTTTTCAACCACCCGGTATAACTTTCATTCTATTCCACCTTATATATTCAATCATCCTATATATGCTTATGTAGCAGGAAATATCACATTTATTTGTAAGATTTTTTGAACCCACCCGTAATTTTACATCGCCCTATATTTCAACTGCGCACATTGCTTGCTACTTGAATTTTGATGAACGCACACACACATCTACTACCGTATACCGTATAGAAAAGATCGCTCACATATTTTTTTTCTTTTCGATATACTATTGGAATATTTTGTTCCAATTCACTCAACTGCAAGCCCAGTAAATGAAAACCGTTACAAACACCCTGTACGAAACACATTTAAGCAAGATATTTATGATGAAAATTTGACATTTACATTGATGTTTAGCGTTTTTTTTTGTACACATTTTTCCGATTTTCAAAAAACGGTATGTTTTACGTAATAGAAAATTATACGGAATCAAGTTGGACCATCTCTTTGTAGAAAACAATTTAATAAAATATTCGAAATTGATTCCGCCGTTTTAGAGAAAACAGTATAGATTCATTGTAATTCACTTAATTGTAGTCACGTAATTACGTTTTTTTCTGATTTTCTAGAAAACCATATATCTAAAGTTATAGAAAATTATATGGTACCTTTCTGTAATATTCCTTAATACAATGCTGTTTAACTTATCAAATATGCCCAAGACGTTTTTGAATAATCACTGAGCATATTAAAAAACAACGTGCCAACTAACTGATAACCTCCTTCTTTCTGTATATTAGTATAGATGTTTGTCCAAAAATGTACACATGATCTACACATAGCAAAGTCGATAAGAAGCAGTCTTCATTCTTGTAAAAATTAACAACTGTTCTACTAAAAATGGTATGGTTATTAATAATAATAATTAGAAAAAAGTTGTTTAAACCTTTTCTTTTATTCGAATGTCATAATTACTAACGAGGATTTAAACTGGCAAATTTGTAACTTTATGTTTTCTCCAAAATCTATCTCAGTTACTTGTTTGATGTCTTTTCAGACCTATTTGGAATATATTACAATATTACCTGTTCTTGAAAAAATCATATATTTACGTTAATACTTTTACATAAAATATAGGTATTAGTCATTTTAATGACATACAACATATTCAAAAGTAGAAAAATAACACACGAATGGTCGAAAAGTTTTTTGTAATAACATTCGACTTTAAATATCATACTAGACAAAGGAACGTAACCAGAATTTTATCTTAGATTTACATAAAGGAAAATATCACTGTTTTTTATTTTTAATATTTTAATGTCAAATAACAAATAAAAAATTGAAAAATTCCAACATTGATTTTTATTTACCGTTAATAGAATTTAATTTAATGTTGTATTTGTTGTGGTTTATTCTACACCACAATTTATGAATATAAATCTGTAGATGGCGGATTATATTATTACACTGGATACTCACCCAGATATATTTTTTCTCCAGTAGAGTGAACTTTGTGTAATAGTGTAAACAACACAAGAAAATCAGTGAGGCCTTTAAGCCTCATGGCTGTCGCTCTACTCACAGCTTCACAAACTCTGGACCGAATCTCTAACCATAGCGACGCCCGGAAATAAAGCGCAAGCTCTATTCGTTGCCCTTAGGGAACGACTGAATGGTGTGAAGTGGAAAGAAATAATATTTGCGATAGCAACATCAATTCCAGTAACTATTATCACCAAGCTCCTTACACATGTATCTAACACAATTTCGAAATAAATCTAAATTAAGCATAAAATTTACATTTATGGTACCGATCCGGATTTAGAACATATTTAAAATCCGTCAGGATTTAATACCAACACTAAGCACTTTCTTTACGCAAAGACCAAAAAACAAATGTTGACTAGTAAAGCATAATACCAAAAAATAATTTAAAACCTATAATAAGCCCAGATATCTAATATTAATAATATATATTATATTAAAGATATTAGATGAATTTAGCGTCTACTATACACTGCAATGCATTTAAAATTGTAGAAAGCCTCACTAATTTTCAACAAAACAAGGAATAATACATTTTATTTATTTAGAAAACATTTGATGTGATTAACACTTTTGACATTTGATATATGGTCTTCGCGTTTGCCACTATTGACGTTTTTGACATTTTGACATTTTATGATAGTTTTGCCATTTTTAATATTTTTGACTTTATTAACATTTTTTACGTTTAAAACATTTAGTTTTGAAATTTTTCGCATTTTTGACCTTTTTGACATCATTGGCATTTTTTACTTCTTTTCACATTTACGGTGACGTTGATATTTCTTAGTAATTTTTTTCAGTTTTGTCAACTATTATATTTTGGTGATATTTGGTTTATTTAATAATCTTAATATTTTGGTGATTATAACATTTATTATATTTCTGACATTTGCTAAGTATTTTTCAGATCTGCTGTTAATAAGATATTGAACCCTTTTTATTCCCTGTCCCCCTCCATAAATTCAATATTGGCAAAATGAAGAATATCTCTGTTCATTTCAACAAAAGTGTCAGTTTATCGATTCTCATCCAATGAATGAATATTTCTTTTAACACTTATCGGATAGGTGATTAGTGATTAAAATCAGTTGTAGTCATTTCAGAAAAAAGCGCATATATATAAACCCTATTCCATCTCATAATTTTCCCAAAAATTTGAAAGCAATTTTCTATTAATTTACAGAATTATGTTGGTTACTTAAAAAAATAACTCATTTGCTCTCTATCGGAAAATGGAATGTTCGCAAAATGATAAAACCTACTTCCATTTATATTAGAAGACCATACAGGGCTTTCATTTTAAAACTAGTCACCCAAAATATCTTTTAATATATCTTTAAAAAGACCAAAAACATGTTAATTTATAATTAAGGGGGAAACATTTTTCACGTATCGGCCACCATATAGTTTCAACCCCTAAGCGGGGGTGAATATCACTTCTACAAGTTTAAATCAAATAGGGTCTGGGGACGTATCTATTTAAAGTTCTCTTTTTTGCTAATCTTTTGACACATGATTTTTTTAAATCAGGTAATTTTTTACAGAGTACTGCCATTTTAAAGTTTAAAATTAAAATAAGTATTATTTACATTGTATGTACATTGTTAATATTGAATTAGCGTTAGAATTACCTTGTACTTAAATTAGATGTTCAAAATGTCCGCCATTGTTGGTATGACAATGGTAAAGTCGCAGATCGAATTCCCCACACTTTTTGAAGCGTCTCTGGTGTAATCCGGCACACTCCTCCCATATTCTACGTCTAAGTTCAGGAATATCAAGAGGTTGAGTTTTATACACCACAATTTTTAAATGTCCCCATAAAAAAAGTCAAAGGGCGTTACGTCGGGTGATCTTGCTGGTCATTCTATAGGATCCCTTCTTCCAATCCATTTACATGGAAATGACTCATTAAGCCAATTTCGTACAGGTAAGGCATAATGTGGAGGTCCTGTTGATAAAGTAGGTTTTCTTCGTCTAGCAATAAAGTTCTATCTTGATCTATTTGGTTTTCTAAAGATTCGGTTATAAGGGGATTTATCACATTTTCTAATAAGTCCAAATACAATTCTCCAGTTTTTTTTTCCACGAAGAAAGGACCAACAAATTCATTTCCGAGAATTCCCAGTTTATGTTTATTACAAATCGATTTAAAAATAATCCTGCTTCCTCAGACAAATATTTTTAATAAAATTAGGGTCTGCATTTACCCTTTGAGTCATTAATTCGCAGAATTCTAACCTTCTGTCAAATTATCCTCAGCAAGCTGTTGAAAAAGCTGTACTATGTAGGGGAAGAATTTATTTAGGCCTAACGTTTTATGCACAGAGTCGTCGAAAATATTTGTTAACCTGGGGACTTTTGGTATTGGTGTTTGAGGATCCATGGCAAAATGACCTAAACTCTCAACTTGTGCAGCTTCAGTTAAAAGTCTACACTTCTTGACAAACTTATTGCAGACACTTCCAGTTTCTTCAAATTTATAAATTAAATCCAACAAAAGACAATTGAGATGTTGGAAGTGTGGTAATATAGGACACATAAGGAGTCGTTGCAAGGAGAGCAACGGACTTCCTCGTCGGAAAACTAAAGAGGGTCGATATGAAGGGTCATCATCGACCTGTAGCCAACAAGCCCCAACTATCTATGCATATGTCGCTTCGCTACGCAACCACGTTAACAGTGTCTTTGTAGATTACTTTATTAATAAGAAGCAATGTGCAATGCTGCTTGATACAGGTGCGACAAAAACAGTTATAAGGCCAAACATCGTTTTAGAGACGATGATAAAACCAACAAAATGGTAACTGCGAACAGCGACAGGAGAAGTAGCAAAAGTCCATGGTGAAATAGAGGTTGAAATGGTCTTGGGAAATACAGCATTTCGACATCGGGCATTAGTGGCGGACATCGAAGACCAAGTCATCATCGGAATGGATGTCATGAGCTCCAAGGAATTCCAGTTACACTTTAAAGATGGAATTCTGCGAGTGAATGAGGAAGAAGTGGTGCTTCATGGGAAAGACGACATAATGCTTTGAGCAATCTTGGCAGAGGACGTAACTCTTCCGGAAAAAGCTGAAATCATTGTAGATGTTTGACTAGATGGAAAAGATAAAGCTGGAACAGTGATGATGTTTGATCCCGAACTTAACGACGGAAATGTAGGCAGAGGAGTCGCACAGGGGAAGACTCTGTTTCGTGCCAAGGCGATTGTGCCAGTAAGAGTAAGGAACCTGAATCATTACTCGGTTGTGCTAAAGAAAGGAACAACTTTGGGCCATTACTCAACAGTTTCCTCTGTTGTCAGAAGCACACAGCATGCAGAAATACCACCAGGTAAACTGTCTGAGGAACTGGAAAGACTCATCACCGATTCATCCAAGAATTTGAAACCAAACCAGAAAGCAAAGTTGAGGGACATCATTAGAAACTACCAGGATATCTTCGATATAGGGAAAGGAAAGAGAGGACGGAGTAATCTGGTGAAACATAAAATTAATACCGGGGATGCTCAACCTATTCGACAGTTGGCGAGAAGACTACCCCTAGCTAAAAGAGACGAAGCCGACAGGATAGTCCGCGAAATGGAGGGAGAAAGTGTTATTGAAGCATCCAATAGCCCTTGGACTATCGGCAATTAAACCACGCTACAAAGAAAGACAGCTATCCTCTCCCAAGAATAGACGATACCCTAGATACGCTGGCTGGATCGAAGACGTTTTCCACCCTGGACTTGAGAAGCGGTTATTGGTAGGTGGAACTATCTAAGGCAGACCGGGAAAAGACAGCTTTTACCATCGACTCGGGACTTTACCAATTCACGGAAATCCCATTTGGCTTGTGTAATGCTCCAGCGACTTTTGAAAGTTTTATGGACACAGTGTTAAAAGGGCTTTCATGGAAAACATGCCTGGTGTATCTTGACGACATTATCGTGGTTAGAAGATCATTTGAAGACCACGTGAAGAACCTGGAGGAGGTGTTTCCGCGATTCCGAAGTTCCGGACTA
This sequence comes from Octodonta nipae, assembly GCA_034190945.1. Lineage (NCBI taxonomy): Eukaryota > Metazoa > Arthropoda > Insecta > Coleoptera > Chrysomelidae > Octodonta > Octodonta nipae. Next base: position 64,338,018 of record CM067223.1, read on the forward strand.
AAGTTAAGCCCGAAGAAGTGTCAGCTGTTCCAAGAAGGGGTGCAATAACTTGGACATGTGGTTTCCGCAGAGGAAGTAGCTGTTGATAAACAGAAAATCCAAGCTGTACAGGAATGGCCGATACCTAAAGATGTCCACCAGTTAAGAAGTTTCCTGAGGTTAATCACGTACTATCGTCGGTACGTAGCGGGATTTGCCAACATCGCCATACCACTTACCAGACACACTGAGGGGACGATGCAGTACCAGTGGGCGAGGAATGCCGGCGATCATTCGAGACACTGAAAAGAGCATTGACCAGTGCCCCCATTTTAAGTTATCCGTTGCCAGATGGGAACTTTGTCTTGGATACCGACGCAAGCAATGTTGGAATTGGTGCTGTTCTTTCGCAGATCCAAGACGGTCAGGAGAAAGTCATCGGATACTTCAGCAAGACCTTGAGCAAGATTGAACGGCGTTATTCGCAGGGAACTCTTGGCTGTGGCAAAGGGTTAGAACATTTCTAAAAGTACCTCTATGGTAAAAGATTCCTCCTGAGGACTGATCACGCAGCACTGAAGTCACTCCTGCAGTTTAAAACCCCAGAAGGACAAATAGCAAGGTGGATTGAGCAATTGAAATAATTCGACTTCGAGATTGAACATCGCACTGGAACAAGCCATAAGAATACTGATGCCTTATCGAGGAGACCATGTCCTGATGATTGCAAACATTGTCAGCGTGCTGAAGAAAAAGCAACTGTCCTCTCTAGAACTACCGCCGTCGATGACCATTGGCAATCTGCGGAGATCCAAAAGACCAGAAAGTGGATCCGGAGTTAAAAGAAGTTACCCAGTGGAAGGAAGAAGACCGCAAACCTACGTGGCAGGAGATTTCCCGATACTCACCAACCATACAGTCGTACTGGGCTTAGTGGAACTCCCTCATACTGGAAAATGGACTTCTCAAGCGCGTCCTGGAAACTCCAGAGGAGGGAAACGACAGAAAACAGATTCTACTTCCCAGAAATAGGAGACCAGAGGTTTTTTGAGAACTACATGATGGTACAACTGGAGGACATCTGGGAGTAACGAAAACCCTGGGGAAGTTGAGAGAACGCTTCTATTGGGTAAACTACCAAGTAGATGGTAAGGATTGGTGCCGAAAATGTACGTTTGTGCAGCAAGTAATGGGTCTCAGAAGCGACCAAAAGCTCCCATGAAGCAATATAACGTGGGCAGTCCATTTGAAAGAGTAGCCACTGATGTCTTGGTCCATTTCCTGAATCCGACTCTGGAAATAAGTACATTGTGGTGGTGATGGACTATTTTAGTGTGGGCCGAAGCGTATGCCTTGCCGAATCAAGAAGCATTGACCGTCGCTGACGTCCTTGTCAAGGAATGGATCAATCATTTTTTGGTGTTCCCTTGGAGTTGCACTCAGACAAAGGTAGAAATTTCGGGTCTACGCTTTTCCAAGACATCTGCAAGCTCTTGAAGATCAATAAAACAAGGACGGCAGCATTGTACCCGCAATCCGATGGAATGGTAGAACGGATGAATAGAACCATTAACCGCCATTTGTCAAATGTAGTCTCTGACCACCAAAGAGACTGGGACCAATATCTTCACTTGTTTCTAATGGCATATCGTTCATCTGTGCGATTTGAAGTTTGGATGAAGTTGGAGTTACGGCAGAATATAAACGATATTCACCAACGAATCCGATTAAATATCGAGAATGCCAGTGCCCGAATGAAGGAAGCCTATGACATCAGAGCCAATGGCGGGGAATTTCAAGTTGATGATCTTGTTTGGTTGTATAACCCGCAACGTCGTCGTAGATATTCACCCAAGCTACAGAGATCTTGTGAGGGGCCGTACCAAATTGGAAAGATAATCAACGATGTTGTCTACAGAATAAGGAAGCCACATCGAGGAAAACCAAAGATGGTAAATTTCAACAACTTAGCCCTTATGCCGGAAGTCATGACGGCGAAGTTGACGAAGCCCAAGTCCGCAGCATCCAACCACCCGAGGACGAGATGACCTTCGAACAACTTATGGCACTGTACTCTAAGGGCAGAAAGTGCAGCACGATGTCACCACAGAGGAAACCCGAGACCTGTTTGAGGTGCCCATATAATATGCCCTGGCTCATTGTGTAGCTGCAGATCTCCGCATGTCCAGAGGAATAGCCAAGGTGTTTGCAAAAAAGTACGGCCAGTTCCAAAAGCTACGGGAGCAACATCCAGCGGTAGGGAAGGTCCTTCATCTCGAAGATAAACAACCAATGGGTACCAGAGACATCTTTTATTTGATAACGAAAACATTCTCGCAGGACAAGCCAACATACAGCGATCTTTGGAAGACCCTGGTAGAATTGAGGACTGTGATGATAGAGAAGAACCTGAAATTGGGATTCCAAAGATAGCCTGCGGGATGGATGGGCTGAATTGGAGGGTGATGAGAAGTATGATGGAAAAAAACTTTCGATTCAGTGGCATCGACATCCTGGTATGCTGTCTCTATACTCGCAGCCCAGATTCGAAGCCGTTGACTGTTACTTCCACCAAACTTCCCGTTGTCGAAATGGAGAGTCCTGCAAATATCGTCACACCAGGAAGGACATTCTGGGACGAAATGGTCTTAAGGAGGGGCAATGTTAAGAGAATTCATCCGACAGCTAGTGCAATCGGCCATCAACCAATTCGTGGAAGGGACATTATTTCCCGATGGTTCGTTGACTTACCAGACAATTCTAAGAGAAATATATAAATATGGACAGCTGGCGATAGCATTAATTCAGTCTCCGACGGTCATATACTTAAGTAGATATAAATAGTTCTGTGAATATAAATTGTGTTAAAGTAGTGAAAATAAATTAGAGTGAGTTGGAATGTGTTTTTAAATAAATCCAAGAACTGAACCCGAGTTTAAAAATAAAAACATTACAATATTATGACATCGGGCTGCTTGTTTAACGTCCCTTGATTCTCACCACGTAAAAGACGTAACACGTCTAATATAATATCTAGTATAATATCTCTTGTTAATTGTGAATCAGCTTGCCCCAAAGCTTATTATTGATATATTTTGTAAGACTTTTATTAAACTCTGGTAGGGCAAAGAAATCTATGCATATGTTACATTATTTTGATTCCGTGTAAAACCAAAGTACCATGAAATACTAGCTCACGATTTGCAAGTACAGTGATAGCTAACAATTGAATTTTCATTCTCTTTGTCAATGCTATGTAATGGAATATAAGAAAACCGTTGCTGGTGAATGATTGCATTTCTAAAAAGATAATACAATTTGAAAGTACAAAATTTGGATAAATAAAATGCCGTTCGATTTCGAAAAAAATAACATTCTTATTTTAGATAATCTTGAAGGTGTCAGTTCTGGTTGATATATTCCTGCAGTTAAGCTAAGAATAAGTATAGAAAAATTTACAAGGCCAATGTAGATTTTCAGCTCTTGCTTATGGATTATTTACTTGTGGAGACTTCAACCAGCAATGCAATAAAAATCGACAATATTTCCTGCATGTAGGATTCTAACGATCCTAACCAAAAATTTAAAAATACTTTTAATGTCACCATTGCTTGCTTCCACAATCTGTATTTTTAATACTAATCTGCTGTTGTAATTTCTTCTGTTGTGAATTCACCCTGCCCTCTATTTAGTAATTCTGGCATAGAATATCTGGCCTCGTAATGGTGCAACATCTCGATACCCTGTCTATAATTCCTGTCATTCCATTAACATCCATTTCGGCTTGCAGTAACGCAGCACCATTATTTTGCGTGTCAGAAAAATAAGTATTTTGGATATCCAGAATGTATCCGTCGGGTGCAACTAATAAAGCTGGTTTTTATAAATGCCGATTTTTGTGAAGAGAAAAGATTGTTAAAACTTGCTACTTTTTTCTGTCAGTGCATAGGTACGTACCATCTACGTATACAAAACTTTTTTGATTTCAAATCAGTTACGTGAAATGATATGAATACTTAATTGGCGATTACAAATTAAACATACCTCTAAAAAATCATCACTGAAATGTTATGAAATCTTTCTTACATACATATTCATTTACGGTTTTTACAGGAAAGTAAAAACATGTGATGAAACTATACTTTAGTTAGAGAAGTTAGGACATCCAAATCTTCAATGGTATATCTATCTTCACCAAGATTCTGGGGCGATACGACGACATGTCTTGTCAATTCTTGCCTATGAAACTCTGCAGTTGTTCACCTTTGATAACATGCGGTCTATTAATACCTTAAACCTGGATATCAGAGACATTTACAGGAATATATAGATATTTGAAGAAATGCAAGCTTGCAAAAATGGACGGTTTACGTTCTGTTGTTGTTTGTATAAATATTAAGCACGAAGCAGTTCAAATTTGAGCACATTACTCATCATGTACCTTATGTTCGGTTCAGGTAAAGTAATTTCCTGGTTGATATAGCGATGAAAGTACTCCAGTCAATAGAAATTTTTAAGTGACATAAAATTCAACAGCAAACCGCTTATGCCATCACATTAGAAATAGTTAATAACTGACCTGATTTTAACAGCAAATTCAAAGAAGTAAATTATTTAAACAATAAAAACCCGTAAAATGTGATTTTCTTTTATTTCTGCTTGTGTTATGAAAACTTATAAAGGAATCATAATACTCTCAATGGAAAAGTTGTAAGGGATTGGAACAATGAGCGTTTACAAGCCCCGATCGGAGGATTTTTCGATGAGAAACCGATAAAAAAATACTTTTTTAAAAAAATTATAACTTTATTGTGATAAAAACCGTCAAAGTAGTTTTTGCAGCATTCTAATTTAAACAATTAAGAGAGAGATTTTGCGAACGGTACCGTATTAACTGCGTCCTTTTGATAGGGATATACCAAATACATTTTAAAAGATCGTGTCATGTACTTCAAATTGCATATCTTGTATTTTTGTTGAAATTCTGTAAACATGGTTAAAAATGCTTGTAAATATTGTATTTTACCTGAGAGTTCCTGCCAGAGGGAGACAGAAGAAAATGTGGTGGGGATGGGGAAGTTAATTTAGGGGAAGCGAGAGCAACGGGTTGCTAACTATTGGGCGCAAGTGAATTTACGTGAATGTCGCAGGTAAAACTCCAAGTTTTCTATGCAGTAATGGAAAATTCTTATTCTGTGATTACGGTAAAATATTATTATCATACATGTCTTACAAATTTAAATACGTAGTCAGTAAAGTGGATGTTAATGTCATTATAACTTATTGAACATTTATAAAATATCCTAATCGGATTCTTTTAATGGACAAAAAGATCGCTCAGTACAAACATATTATGAATTATTGATTCACTTTACAAAATATTGTTAAAAAGTACATAATTCATGCGAAAGTAATCAAAAGTCTCTCCTACTTCATTGTAGAACCGTTACGATATATAATTAATATAAGCATTTCACAATCAACATGGCCAAATGTATTAAAAAATGCTGAAATAATCCCTATATATAAGAGTGGCGATAAACACTTAACAACAAACTACAGACGAATATCTTTAATTTCTAATATTGCTAAATTTACAACCGAATTATGAACTTTTTGAGCAATTGCAAAATCTTATCGAAAAAGCAATTTGGCTTTATTAAAAATACAGGAACAACTGATGCCCTTGATGTGGTCACAAATCTGATTCTAGAAAAGATGGATAATAGTTTACCAATAGCTACAACGTTTGTTGACCTAGCAAAAGCTTTTGATACAGTTAATCACAAAATCCTACTTGAAAAACTAGCCAGCTATGGAATCAGAGGTATTCCGAATAAATTATTAGTGAGCTATCTGGGCAACAGGCTACAACGAGTAAAAATTAATAATACAGTGAGTGAATTTTTGCCCGTAACTAACGGTGTTCCTCAGGGAACAATACTAGGACCTCTGTTGTTTATATTGTATGTGAATGACCTTCTAGAAGATATGACTGATAACACCATCTTTTCTTATGCTGATGATACTTGGCAAGGTGTAGAATCAAAAATGAATTACTGCCTTAATCAAATATCGGAATGGCTAGCCTTAAATAAATTATCCCTGAATATAGATAAAACAGTTTATATGCTTTCGGGAATCTATGCGACAGTTTACCACATTCTATTGACGTTCATATAAACGGAAAGAACGTACGTAAGGTGAATCAGATCAAATATTTAGGTGTCATTTTTGATCCTCATCTAAAATGGGACAAACATATTGAATACATTACAAAAAAAACAAATATTTGGTTTTTATTTTTTATAAAATATCCAGATATATGGACACTGAAACATTGAGAATGGTTTATTACGCTCTGTTCCATAGTATAATCAATTATGGCAGTATAGCATAGGGAGGAGCCTATGACAATAATCTTAACCTGCTGCAACGGTTACAAAATAGAATATTAAAAATTGTAAACAAGAATAAATATATTTCTAACAAAAACCCACTGAATTTTTTTTCTCGCTACAATCTCTATTATATCACCATAGAGAATTAAATAATAGATACCAGATGTAAAAGTATACAGTTGCCGAAGATGAAAAAGAGAAGCAGCCAGAAAAGAAGTCTTGTCATGGCCATTAAATTGTTTAATGAGCTTCCTGATGAGTTCAAAACACTTAGAGAACACCAGAGAAAAAAGGAATTAAAACAATGGATTCTGAACAAAGTTTCATGATTTTAATGATTTTCCTTTCAATAAATATCAAACAAGAGTATTAAGAGTATAAGTATAATATCAATATAAGTATAATATAAATATAATTTAACTATAATCTATACTATTGTAAAATTGTATAAATATGGAACAAGTCTATATACTTATTTTGTTTTTATATAATTTCGGATTCTGTTAGCATTTGTTAGTTTAAGCTGTTAGTTTTAAGAATGTTAATTAGCAGTTATATCCCAGTCCTACGCACAGTCAACATTAGATTGCCTCTGTAGGTGCAGTACATTATAAAATCTTTTTTTTTGTATTAGCATTTATTACTGGTTTGCAAATAAATAAATAAATAAATAACATCTACATACATGTTACATATCACCTTTCATGACTTATAAATAATAATATGCTGATTAATGTCTAGAATAAAACAATAATCCATTGTAAAGGAATTACGCAGAAACTAAAACAATACCTATATTGTATTACTAGATGCACCTGCATAAATGATGATTCTGCATAGTTCCCCTTTTCCAGCAGAGATTATAAATAGGAGAATATTCCTAATCATATCAATCTTCATCAAACTTTTGAATTCAACTTAAGACTTTTAACGTTGTTCAGAGTCACAACATTTGGTCTGTTCATTTGCTGTATTAATAATTATAAAATAGTCCTTTTTTGTAACAAGTAGTGATAGTTTCAATATTCTGTGAGGGTTTTAGTTAAAGTGGCGCAGTTTCAATAAATTCTGGTTGTTTTCAACCCTTACAGAGCATCTTATCAAAGTGAGGGATTTTTATTATTCTGTGAAAATGCTAAATTTGTTCCCTAAATCTAATTATTTTCCAAGTCCAACAATTCCATTAAAGGGGTTAGATTTTGGAGTCGAGCGAAAATCGGACAGAATCGAGATCCGCGAGTTTATTTTCGAGGGAATATCGGAAGTAACTTGAGCAATTTTAATTTGAAGTTTTTCATTAAAATTGGGGTGGAATTAAACAAACAAAAATGAGCCAAGAAGACTTAAATCTTATAGAATATAGATTAAGCGAATTATGTCACATTATACCAGAATATGATGGAGATTCAATACTATTAAATACATTTATTAATTCTTGTGACGCAGCATTTGACGTAGCAACAGACCAACAAACATATCTCTTAACTGTACATTTAAAAAATAAACTAAAAGGACGAGCATCTCAACTAATAAACTCACGCGACTTGAAAAATTGGGATCAAATCAAAACCATTTTAAAAACACACTTCGGTGATTCTAGAGACTTAACAAGTCTAATCTACGATTTACAACAAATAAAACAGGGAAACAATGAAAATCCTCAAAACTATGTGCATCGCATAAACGCACATCATTCTAAATTATATGCCGCGATAAATCAACAAGTAACATTAACCCGAGAACAGAAAACCGCACAGCAAGCGTTAGTCGACAAGGTAGCTTTACAGACACTTTTAGTAGGTCTCGAACATAAGCTAGGTGCAATCGTACGAGCATCGCGACCTTGCAATCTCGCAGAAGCTGCAAATATAGTAAAAACCGAATATCAATTAACGTATCTAGAAAATAAAAAGCCACAAGTAAATTCTCCAAACTTTCAAAGTAAAAACAAAAAGACATGTAATTATTGCAAAAGGTCGGGACATTTAATTTCAGAATGTCTAAAAAAACAAAATAATGATAATTACTATAATCAAAACCGAAATTATCAATATAATTCGGGAAATCAAAGGAATTTCAATCCAAATCATACCTTTGCGAATAGACATGAAAATAATAATCAAAATCAAAGAGAAAATTATTATCAAAGACCACCTAACCAAAATAATTATAACCAAAATAATTATCAAAGCAATTCTTCAAATACAAGAAACATGCAAAATCCTCCAAGAAAAACGAACAAAGAGTGGAAATGAAGACTGGCACTTCTACTCATCTCGTTCCAACCAGTCAAGCACAGAATTTAGAAAGCCAAGAATAAGATCAGATTTCGTAAACACAACCAATTCAAATAATTTACTTTATATAAAAACTCATGACGAAAAATATCGCTATTTAATTGATACCGGAGCAGGTATATCAATTTTGAAACCATATTTATTTGAACAAGAAAAAATAAAAAGTGTAGAACCCATAAGAATTCAAGGTGTAACCAACCAATTTTTTGAAATAAATAAAGCAATAAATTTTGATTTCTTTTTGAAAAATGACGAAATGGAAGTATTCGTACATAACTTAAATATAGAATTTGATGGTTTATTAGGTATAGATTTTTTACAACAATATGAGTGTTTAATTGATTTAAAAAATAGAAAACTAATAACCAAATATATAACTTTGCCATTATACAAAGAAAATGAAATTGTCAATGAAATAACTATAGAACCAAGAACTGAACAAATATTCAAGTTAAATTGTAATGAGAAAAATGCTGAACTAATTTTACATTCACAGGAAAAAGAAAATGTCATATTGCCAAATTGTATAATCAAAACGAATGAAAAAGGTGAATTCCTAACGTCAATTTTAAATAAAAGCGAACAAAAGAAAAGAATAATTTTTGATGAATTAATAATTGAACCTTTTATTGAAAATAGTCCAGTAAATAAGAATCAAACATTAATTTTAAATCTACAAAAAGAAAACTTATATTCAAGACAACAACGAGTCGAAAAATCCTTGCGTTTAGAACATTTAAATTTTGAAGAAAAAGAAGCAATTACCGCCTTATGTAAACAATATTGTGATATATTTTATTTAGAAAATGATGAATTAACTTTCACAAATACCGTAAAACATAAAATAGATACCGGGCAAGCCAAACTAATTGCAACAAAGTCATATAGATACCCTTATGTCCATAAACAAGAGGTAAAAACCCAAGTAAATCAAATGTTAAAACAAGGAATAATCCAACCATCATCCTCACCTTGGTCATCTCCAGTATGGGTAGTCCCCAAAAAATTAGACGCCAGTGGTAAGCAGAAATGGAGAATGTTTATAGATTACCGCAAATTAAATGAAGTCACGGTAGATGATAAATATCCATTGCCTAATATAAATGATTTACTCGACAAATTAGGACATTGCTGTTATTTTACAACCCTTGATCTGGCATCAGGTTTTCATCAAATTGAGATTAATCCAACAGATATAGAAAAAACCGCGTTCACAGTTGAAAATGGTCATTATGAGTTTAAGAGAATGCCATTTGGTTTAAAGAATGCACCCGCGACTTTTCAACGAGTTATGGATAATATTTTAACTGGCATACAAAACGAACGAGCACTTGTATACATGGATGACATCATATCTTATGCTTCATCATTAACAGAACACATACAAAGACTAAGAGAATTATTCGAAAGACTAAGAAATTCAAATCTCAAATTGCAACCTGATAAATGTGAATTTTTAAAAAAAGAAGTTGCATACTTAGGTCATATAGTGACAGAAGAAGGTGTAAAACCCAATCCAGAAAAGATAAGAGCAGTCAAAGAATTTCCAGTACCAAAAAACGCAAAAGACGTGAAAAGTTTCCTAGGTTTAGCAGGATACTATAGAAGGTTTATAAAAGATTTTGCCAAAATAGTCAAACCTTTAACTGAATTATTAAAGAAAGATATAAAATTTAACTTTGATGAACATTGCATGAAATCATTTGAAACATTGAAATAAGCATTAACAAATTATCCAATTTTACAATATCCTGATTTCGAAAAAGAATTCAATATTACTACAGACGCGAGTAATTATGCGATAGGAGCAGTACTATCACAAGGAAAAATAGGAAAAGATTTGCCTATAGCATACGCATCTAGAACTCTGAATGCTCACGAACAAAAATACTCGACAATCGAGAAAGAATTACTAGCAATAGTATGGGGAGTTGCTAAATATCGGGAATTCGTCTACGGGACAACCTTCAAACTATATACCGATCACCGCCCGATAACATGGTTATTCAATGTAAAAGATCCAGGTTCAAGACTCGCAAGATGGAGATTAAAACTGGAAGAATATAATTATCAAATAATATACAAACCAGGTAAACAAAATACCAATGCCGATGCCTTATCTCGAATAAGAATTAATCATCTCAGAGATTATTCAAAAATATTCTACGGAAGTCCAGTGAAAGAAGAAGAAGAAGAAAACGAAGAAAGACCGGATACTCCAAATACAGAAATCGGATATGAAACAATCTTAGAAGAATATAACATTTTTAAGAAACTACACGAATCAAAATCATTAATTGATTATTCTAAATGTAATTTTACTAATGAGAAATTTCTAGATAAACATCAAAAAAAATTATATCATTCTTAAAGCCAGGCGAATTAACTGATTCACAATTTAAAATCGCTGATGATTTAATTGACTTAAATACAATGTATGAAGAACACAGAAAAATGTTGTCACATCAAAATCCAATCCTAAACGAAAGTATTACCTTATCATTGTTCCACATTTAAACCCTGACCAAGCAATCTTTGAAATTCTTTACTACAATAAAGAGATATTGTTAGAAAACGATAAATATTATATGGAAGAATTAAAAAATGTACCAATTTTAGAAATGCTATCTTTCATTTTTTCCGATAATGAAATAGAATTTATAACTTGTAACCCAAACATTATAATCCCAGAAAAAGAACAAAGAAATATAATTATCGAAGAAAATCATACAGGTAAACTAAACATGCATAGAGGTATCCAAGAAACAGTAACGAGAATAAAACGAAAATATCAGTGGGAAAATTTAACCAAAGACGTTGAAAATTTCATAAAAAATTGGGAAGTATGTATTAAATCCAAAGCTTGTAGAAAAAATTTATCAAATCCCTTAGTGATAACAGAGACGCCGAAAACACCGTTTGAAAGCATTAACCTCGACATATTAGAAATACCAGAGAAAAATTATGTACTTGTGATAAGAGATGAATTTTCTAAATTTACCCAAGCTTATCCAATTGAAAATAAATCCGCGAAAAATGTTGTCAATACACTATTATTATATTTTATGCACTACGGTACGCCGCTAAGAATACATTGTGACAGAGGTAGAGAATTCGATAACCAATTAATGAGAGATCTATGTACTCTTTATAATATTAAACTAACATTTTCATCAGTCAATCATCCACAGAGCAACGGTTCAATCGAAAGATTTATGAGTACCTTATTGGAAATGATAAGATCAACAGTCACTGAAAAACCGGGAGATCATCCACTAACATGCATCCCATATGCAGTTATATGCTATAATAATTCTATAAGTAGTACCCATGGTTATACGCCATACGAACTAATTTTTGGTCACACAAATTCAAGACCACCTGAGAAATTATTTAATCAAGAAAAATTAATTTCGAAATATGTACGTGAACTAAACAATAAAATTTCATATTTTTATAAAGTAGCGAGAGAAAAAACAATTTTGAAAAAATTCAAATCTAAAGAACGTCACGATCAAAAAACAAAACCAAAACCAAAAGATATTGAAGTAAATGATTTTATATTCATAAAAGAGTCACAGATAAAACATAAACTAAGTAACAAATCGAATGGTCCTTATAAAGTAATACAAATATTAAGAAATAATGCTTTAAAAATCAAAGACTTAGAAACGAACAGAGAATTTACAATTAACTCGGATCAAGTTAGCTCAATCTTAAAATAGATTTTCTTTCTTTTCAGATGAAAAACGTCATCATTCTTGCTGTACTAATCACAGTAAGTCAAGCAAGTAATTATAAAATTTCAACTCTAAATAACACACTAGGAATACAGTGTTATCATGAATCAGACTTAGAAGTATCAAATGAAAAATGGAAATTACTAGTTGTCAAAGACATTACAATCCTATTAGATTCTTTCAAAAATGATATTTCAATTTTAAATCACATAAAGCAATTAATTGAAAGAGACACTCCAAGACTTATAGCATTTTACACTTAAGTCAAACCTCATATTACAATGTTAAATAAAATACTAATGACAATCAGTCAAAAATTTAGTGAAATTAAAAATGATATTAACCCTTATGACCCAAAAGAATTTAATTTAAATAACACTCGTACGAAACGAGGAGCTTTTAATTTTATAGTCTCAGTATGGAAAGCAATCACGGGAAATCTAGATAGTACAGATGGTGAATACTACTACGAAGTCATAAATGAAGTCGAAGAAGACGAAAGAGCTCTAGAAAATTTAATGAAAAATCAAATCACTGTAACTAATTCTGTAATAAAAAACTTTAACTATACAATACGCAAATTACAAATAGATGAGCAAACATTTAATGAAAATCTTCACAAAATAGAAAACGCTATTTTTAACATATCAGATAACCAAAATTTTTATGATTCAAAGCTTCAAATTATAAATATATGTGAACAATTATTAGAGTCATTCATTCTAATAGAAAATGAACTCAACGATATCATTGATGCAGTCACATTCGCAAGACTCAAAAGCATCCATCCATCGGTAATTCAACCCGAAGATCTTATATTCCAGTTAACCTTTAACTGTGGAAGTCACAATATTGTAACATGTCCATGGACGCGAGGTCTCACAGACCGCTATAAGTTTTGATTTTTTTAAAGTAAACAATTGTTTAGTTTTACTTATTTATTTTTTATTACATTAGAGACATCAAAATCAAAGAATATAACAATAGTTTAGCTTATATAAACTTTTTTTCTTATATATTTATATAAATAATATTTTAAGGCACTTTTTAGCCTAAATTTACCTGAGATAAAAAAAAACTATAACTTGAAAAATAATAACTTTTTCATAAACCAAGGGTAATTATCTGTAACTATAAACTATACTGAACATAAAAACAAAAATCAACTTCTTAACCTAAAACATAAAAATTCTGACATGGGTCAAAAATCAGTAAAATTATTGACATTCATTGCACAAAGGCTTGGAACACTGAAGGCATATCGCTTGTTTACAACTAACACAAGTGTAGTTAGTCTTCCTCTTTAGTTTAGGTGGACAGATTCTACAGGTCTTTCGCTTTAAGGATTCGATTTCCAAAGAAGGAGGCTCTTCTGAAGATAAGTCTGCTCCTAAAACTCGCTTTAGTGTCAAATTCAATTCCTTGGGCAAATTTGAGTTGATGACGCGTCTTTGCATATGAGGCACGACAAGGATCTTGCTAACTTCTTGAGAAAATCTCCTCTTTCTATTTGTTTAGACCAGTGCTGATTGTGTAGAATATGAGCATTTACACCACACAAGTCCAGAACTCTAAAAACACAACCATAGGCCACCTTCTAGTTCGTCGACTGCTTGAATAAATAGAGCATTTCTTGTCTGTCTCATCCACTCCTCCTTGGTAGAGTTATAATACTGAATAATTTCAGGTTTATTGATGCGATCGTCGATGGTGTTACTGTGATGCATTGATGATACCAAACCACAGCTTTGTTCAATTTTTGGACATACGAACACAGAGTTTTGTCTTTCGTAAACCCAAACAAAGCAGAACCAACTTCACGAGACTTGTGTGGCTGGAATTCTTTTGGTAATTCCCTTTTATTTTTTTTCACGGTTCCAACATATGTCAGTTTTCTCTTAGCTAGTTCATCACAAGTTCAATTGATGAGAACCAATTGTCTGCTGTCACGTTGCGGTTTGATCCTTGAATCGGTTTCGTCAAACGCAAAACACACTGAGTTGGAACCAGAAATTTCTTCTCTTCGGCTGGCAATCCTATCCCATCAGACCCTTTGCCAGAATATATATAGCCATTGTAGAAATAAAAAGTTTAGCGTCACATAAAGCACGAACAACCAGTCCATATTTCCCGGCTTCTTGGCATATAAGAGATCATATGACTCCTCCTCGAAATTTCACCAAATTTCGTCTACAGTGACACATTCGCCAACTGTATATAATTTTTGAGAGTTTGTGACAAACTTCTCAAAAATCGAAGAGATCGCTGCTAGCTTATCAGTCTTTTGTCGCTCTAGACGATCAACTGGGTTATCAAAACGTAGGCATCGTAGTATAATCAAAAATCTAGTCTCAGACATAGTGCACCTAAATATTTCACAGCCTGTACCATCTGTAGCGAAAATGTAGCTCGAGCTTTCATGATTGGATTTCAAAACAGCAGAATAATACAATAATCCAAGAAAAGCATTCAACTCTACCATATCTAAAGGTTTAATTCAGATCTATCTTGACGCTTGAACTTTGCTTTGAATTCAGAAATTTTCACATTGGTCCATATCAAAATAGTCTGCCGCATATCTATATCAAAAAGTTTGTCCCAAATACTGATAGGATTCTTGTTTTCGTCCTTGGTCAAACGAGAAGTAGATCGACAGGTAACAATGTTATGTTGAGGAGTTTTTACCCTCTTAGATGGTGGATTAATAGACCATTTGTAACGATTTTTGCCGTAGTAATAATTAGGTAGTGAGTTTGAAGTTTCAAGTCTTCTTTGAATATTTGAAAGTGGCACGTTACTGTCTGAGCTATCATCATCCGAACTATCATTCCTAAAGTCTTGTCTGCTATCTGTTCCGGCACTTTCTTGGTCACTATTATGTTGTTCTATGATGTCTGTTCATACACTAAACAATCACTAATGTTGTCTTCATTATCTGACTGATCTGACGCTAAAAGTAAGGTACTGACTTCGTTTTCAAAAGAAGGATCGTTGACACGTAATATTTTTGCATGCTTTTGTGATAGCGACGGTGACTTGAAGATCGTTACAAGCAGAAGTACTTGGCTTAATGTTTTGTGACATTTTGATTATAAACTACCTAAACAAACAAAATCGCATTTATTATTTTTTGTAAGGGAACCATGGACATGCGGTCTCACATACCGCGATCGAAATTAAAAACAAAATAACTCACCCAATTTACAGCCGGTGACACAACCTCTCGCCTTCGCAGACGTTTTGACACTAAAACCGAAGCTACTAAGCGCGGCAGGTACGGGGAACGCGGGGAAGTGGGGTAAACGCGATTTTTGAAATCCCAAGCGGTCTGTGAGACCGCGCGTCCATAGTTAAAGGTTAAGACTAATTTCCACAAGTTTAAGCACACATATTTTACCAATGTTACCAAATCTAGAAAATATTCCAAAATACCTTGATATAATTGAACTTCAAGCTTATCAATCCGATAATAAAATCGATTTATTTTACCAATTCCTTTAGTAGATCCTGAAGAATACAAACTCCTACATGTTTACTCTTTACCAATTGTTAATCAAAAAACCAAATTGTCTCACCTTATCCTAAACACATATAAGTATATAGCTGTTAGCAGAGATAATAATCTTTATATTACAATTGATAATTTGGAAAAATGCAAAAGCATCGAATCAGAAACAAAAATATGTTACAACTTAATCGCATATCCAATTGATGAACACGCACCCTGCGAAATAAAAGTAATCAAATCCATAAAGTTACCAGAAAATTGCCAAACCATTGAAGTTAATATTGAAGACTACAAGGTACAACATATATCTGAAAATGAATGGTTAATCGTCACCAATGCCCTTTTACCAATCAGTATCCAATGTAAAGAAGATACAACGAAAACAATAAATATAAATACAAATTCAATCCTGAAGTTACAACCCCATTGTATATGTTACGTTGGTTCAATCAGAATACAGTCAAGCAAAAACTACAAATCAGAAGATTCCAGAGTCATCGAAACTCCAAACATTCCTTATGAATGTTGCGAAGAAACAAAAAGTGCGCGAAATATGTTTAAATTAAAGCCTTTAAAAATTCAAAAACTCGAACTTGATGAACTTAATATTGCAGAACATAAGTTAGATCATTATTCCGAAGAACTTGATGATATAATAAGTAGACCTTTTACTCAAAGACATACCCAGTGGTTAACAATTTTGTGTATCGTATTAATTGTACTAATTATTTCAATTTTTATTATTTACAAATGTCGAAAAAGATGTAGAAAGCAGTTCCCAGCAATTATATTCCCAACAATAAACGCAGAACCAGGACAATCCAGAAGCCTATTAAGAAGATTCAGACCACGAAGAAGATCTTCAATTCGAGATGAAAATATAATGGAAATGCAAGAACCCGCAATCTAATTAAACAAATTGTAAGTTTTAACAAATGTAATATTACTAATTTTAATTTTGAATTTTGTAATTTTTATCAATTTTAAATCAAAAAATTTGTGTCAAATGTAGACTCCAAATTTTAAATAAGAGGGGGAGGAGTGTTACATATCACCTTTCATGACTTATAAATAATAATATGCTGATTAATGTCTAGAATAAAACAATAATCCATTGTAAAGGAATTACGCAGAAACTAAAACAATACCTATATTGTATTACTAGATGCACCTGCATAAATGATGATTCTGCATAGTTCCCCTTTTCCAGCAGAGATTATAAATAGGAGAATATTCCTAATCATATCAATCTTCATCAAACTTTTGAATTCAACTTAAGACTTTTAACGTTGTTCAGAGTCACAACATTTGGTCTGTTCATTTGCTGTATTAATAATTATAAAATAGTCCTTTTTTGTAACAAGTAGTGATAGTTGTGTTTCAATAAATTCTGTTGTTTTTTATAAAAAGGGTTTTAAGTAATAAAGCCCCAACATACATTATAAAACAGCTGCTCTCGTTTATTTACAAAAGTGTACATCAATTGAATAAAACTGTTTTCATCTAAAAAATATTCTAATCCTACATATCTCCGAGATTTATAATAAAATTTAATTCCCACTGTTTTTTATTGCATGCTCGACTATAACCTACAGAATCAAAAAAACAATTACCTATCATAATATTGACAGTAATTTTTTTTATTAAATGAGTAAATTATCTAATGTCAAATTTTGAATAAACACACAAATTTTAAAATTGAATTCTATTCATTACTGTATAAATAATCCACTGAAGTGAATACAAACTTATGGCATTCACAACATTCTATATATAAATAATTCTTGGTTTCTAATAGCCAGCAACCAGCAATCGCAAATTCCCCTTTAATGTAATTGTGCTTATAATACAATTATCACAACCGTTTTAAACCACCTTTACGGGATTTTAATGCAAATTTAAGAGAGACATCTGAAATTCATTTTACAGGATTCAAAAGATCCAAGTAACACTCCAATAGAAAGAACGTGGTTAATATGATACAGTAAGATATCCATCTAAATTGTTACAATTACAAAAGTGAATTTTTGTGCTTGGGAGAAGGGTGCGGGAAGTCTAGGACGGGTACGGTATGATTAGGGGAGGATAGAATGTAGAAAGGATTTGGGTAAATGGATGGGATCTAAAGGTAACCGTAATGGAAAATGTTACGTATCGATACCTGTGAAAGTGCCCTTTATAGTTTGAGGAGGTCGTAAGGATTTGGGGTCAATTTTGTGAGAATGTTTCCATTGAGACTTTTGATCAGCAAAATATCAGCTAATTAGACCGAGACTCAATTTCCATAACTAATTTGCGGAGTCATTTATCATCACCTTCATATAATTTTCTGTACATGTTAGTAAATATAGCACGTAAAGTATTTGTGCACATTATTTTAAGACTATTTTAATATGACTTAAGGCATTATATACTGCATACACAATCATATTAGCTTTAGACATTGCTGAGGTATGTTTATTTCAAACCTTAGGAGTTTCCTTCTTTTAATTATCTAACTAACTAACTTTAATTCAATGAAGATGAGCTTTTTGATCGCATTCTGAAATTTATATTTAATTAATAATTTAAAAATAATCCATACTAAATATGTGGCCAACCCCTATTTTAAACTATATTTGTTTATCCACTGCTTCAAAAACGTAACTTTTAATTTTTTTATTATAGTCCTAAAACGTGGTTAAACGAATTTAGAATTGTTAGAAAAACGAACACATGGAGGAGGTATGTATGACTGATGACATTGTATTTAATGAAACACACCTAAAATGTAAAATGCCTCTACCTTATCGCAACAGAGCTAGATAAGTTCGTTCTAATTATCGGTAAAATTCAATTTATCCCATCGTTTTAATAAAGGGGAAAATGAAAGGAAGAAATTGTATAACCAATCCATGAAAGACCATCCACATTTGTCAAGAAGTAACTGCAATAACCAGAGCTAAGGGATCAATAACTAATCATTACGTTCGTTAGCGAGTGCGATTCATTTACGGATTTATAATCCGTTCATTATTTGTTTTTGTTCTGTCCCTAAATGAACCAGAATATATTCACTGTGGTTAAGAGCAAATGAACTTTTGTTTGATACCAGTTGTAAAAATTATTTTTTAATTCTGTTACTAAATAAATCAATATATTTACGGAGGCTCTGAGCAAATGAGCTTTTGTTTGATACCTGTAAAAATCATTTTTTTCGTTAAATGGTGTTCTTAAATGATATTGAACTCTATGGTGTTGGTGCACTGAGAGATCAGAATCCACAATGCATCACAAAGACATGTTTAAACTTTAGATAAGATGGCAACATGTGTGTGAGCGTGTTAGGGTTAGAGAAATTGTAATAGTTTGACTTCCAAAAATTTGGAATGAAAATGTTGGGGTCCAATGCTTCCCCGCTTTGTAAATATAGTTTTGTACATAATCCATCTATACTATTATAAAAGTGTACGTTTGTCAGTCTCTTTGTTTGTTTGTTCGGACATCACGTAAGAACTACTGAACTGATTTCAATCTTTTTTTGTTGCAAAGCCTATAGTTTGGCTTAAAATCTGGTAGATATTTCAGTTCTCTAAATTGACAGAAACGGTCCATATAGCGAAAAAACTTGTTGCTTTGTACACAATTACTTTATTGGTTCCAGCTTAGATACTTGCATCAGCTTAGGTTTTATTCAAAATTCGAAATATGTCAATTTAACATGTTTAAATTTGAAAAAATGCGGAACCTTTGGTGTGTCACAAATGTAAAAACACAGTTTTGCACCCTAACACCAAACCTTTATTTTAAACACTCAACGTCGTTTCAACAACTCTAAGTTGTCATCTTCAGGTTTGGTGTTAGGGTGCAAAACTGTGTTTTTACATATGTTTCAATTTAAAAAAAATCAACTGATATATGAAGTGAAATTTTACATGGTGTTCTATATAAAAGAAACTTAAAGCGAGAAGAATTACATGAATTTAAAAAAAATCTTTAAAAAAGGTGATATTAAGTGGATCTTAAACACCTGCATATATACAATGTGGTTGAAATAAGAGGGAAGTGGAATTAGTTACAAGGGGTGCTTGAAAAGAGTTGAACTGAGTGGGCCATAAATAATTGCATATACCAGAAAAACGGGTGGATATTTATACAGGGTGGATTATAAAATGTTATAATATTTGAATCATAAATAGTTGTATATAAAATGTGGTTGAAATAAGGGTAGAAAGAATTATATTTATACATGGTGGATAAAAAAATCTTAGAAAAAAAGTGTAATGTAAGCTGTTAAGATATTTGAATTATATTCTTGAGTTATAGTTATGGAACGGGTTGAAAAAGTGTTGAAGCAGTTGTTTATAAAGTATTATTGAAATATAATATGGAGTGGAATTATAGTTTATAGGGTGGTTAAAAAAATTGTTTAATATCCACAAGTAGATGATTATATAGGATAGTTGAAATATGTCGCGGAGTATAATTATTACAAAGAAATGTTATGATCTACAAGATGTATCATATACAGGATGGTTGAACTATATGGTGGAGTAGAATTCTAAGAATAAAAGGTGGTACAAAAATGTTATATTTAGTGGCCCATAAATAGTTATATATACAAGGTTATACTATAGGGTAGAGTAAAATTATACAGGGTGGGTATAAAAATGGTAGAAACATTTTGTTGTATAGGGTAGAACATGAGCAGTATCTGAAATATGGAGCGAAGTAAAGTTATAGTTACAAAGTGTGATTCAAACAAGGTTAGAAAAAGTTTCAAATGAAGGGTAGTTCAGAAAACATGAGGAAAAATTATGAAAGAGCGTAGCTCATAATCAGTTGCAGAGATAGGATAGTTGAAATATAGAATGTACTAGTATTTAAAAAACGTGTAAACAATAAGAAGCAACATATACAGGGTGGTTGTAATACAGGTTGAAGTCGAGATATACATACAAGGTGATACAAAATTGGGAATTGATGGATTTATATTTATGGGTATTTCAAATAGAGGTAGGAGTAGAGTTATAGATAGGTAAAAAAATATTCGAAAAATTTTGTACAATAGAACATGTGCTGTTGCATATATGCAATATTTAAAACATGGCGCGAAGTAAAATTATAGTTATACATTTTGATTAAGACAATGTTAGTTGCATATAAGGGATGTTTGAAATAAAAAGTGGAGACAAATTATACTTTCCACTGTGTTTTAAAAGAAATCAGAAAAATAGTTATATTGCATAGTCAATAAGCAGTTGCACGTATAAGATAATTGGAAAATAGAGTGAAGCAGAGTTGTAGTTAAATGTTTAAAAAAATATTATACAGGGTGGTTGAAATATTTTGTAGAGTAAAATTGTGATTATATGGGATGGTTCAAAAACTGATGGATAATTAAGTTATAATGGTTGACTAATTGTCAGCAGTATAAACAGGAGGGTTTAAATATTGATGGAAGTAGTTGTAGCTTACAAGGCGGTTCAATGAAAAAAAAAAGTTTAATAGGGTGGCCAATAAGCAATTGTAGTTTGGGTGAAATATGTTGGGGGCTGGTGAATTTATATTTACACAGGGTGGTACAAAAATGTTATACTGAATGGCCGATTAGAAATTGCATATACAATAAGCGTAATAGAGGGAGGAGTAAAATTATAATTATACAGTGTGATGAAAAAATTGTTAGAAAAAGTCGCATCAGAAAAATGGATGGATAAGAGTGTTGAAATTTATAGTTACGCAGCATGATAGTTGTGTTTAAAAAAATATATATTTGGTAGTCCCTAAGCAAAGCATATAGAAGGTTACTGAGATATTTTGTAGAGTAAAACTTATGGTTATACAGGATGGTTCAAAAACGTATGGACAAATAAGTTATAATGGTTGACTAATTGGCAGCAGTTTAAACATGATGGTTTAAATAAAGATGGAAGTAGAGTTACAATCATACAAGGCAGTTAAAAAAATATATAAACTTGTTATTAGGTTGGTTAATAAGTGTTGCAGTTTTGGAGAATTAAGTTCGGGATTGGTGAATTTATTGTTAAACAGAGTGGTACAAAAAAAAGTTATAATGGGTAGTTGAATATACAAGGTGGTTGAAATCGAGGCCGGAGTAGAATTATAGTTTTTACAGTGGATCAAAAATGTTACAAAAAAAATATATAGAATAGATCATGAACTGTTGCATCCTACTTTGTGGAATACCTAAAATATGGGGCAAAGCAAAATTATAGTGATATAGTGTGTTTAACACAATGTAAGAAAAAGTTACATATAAAGGGTGGTTAAAATATAGGTTGGCGAAAAGTTTTACTGTACAAGGTGGCTCAAAAATTTTCAGAAACAATCGTACATTCCATACGCGGGCGAAACCGCGGGTACCGGCTAGTCTAATATAAAAACGCTTAAGAAGTGTATTAAGTGTATTCAGTGAAGGAACGCTCATGAAGAGATTAGTTAGTCAAAAAAATATGAATGTTCAAAAAGTGATTGATAGCTCTAGGAAGTTATTTGGTCCGGATCTCTAAAAGACTGCTCGCTTTTGTAGATAATATATGGTTGAGAGAAATTGTTTGTTGGTCTTTTTTTATCTGAATATTATTACTATTTTTTCATTAGGATTAAGTTATATTAACTTATGAAGATGTCATATAATTTTTGGAATGCAGACAATACTATTTGTTGGCCAATAAGATCACAAGATCAATGCCATTTCATCTCCCTGGAAGACGTTGGCAGAATACACCACCATAAAAAGTGTTCAATATTTATTTTAATTAGCTAAACTCTATTTTCAGTATTTACAAAGCTAGATTTAGTTTAGACGTTTAGAGTAATGTTGCATTACTGCTGATTTTTTCCCTTTTTAAAACCGACTTCCAAAAAGGAGGAGGTTATCAATTCGTCGAGTTTTTTTGTATGTATGTTACCTGATTTCTGTGGTCAACCGTCTTGATTGAATATGGTCTTATTTAATAGAGAGTATATATCCGGATTGGTGAAACTTCAAATTTGGGAAAAGAATTCTATTGGTAAAGTAAAGAAATTTGTGAATGAACACATGCGTGCATGGAAATCGACAAATATTCCTAACATATTGGTCGATTTTTCGAAAACTCCTTATGGATGTATATAGTTTTTTAACGTTAAATCTATTACGGAAGACTAGGTGATCTCATATACTTTTCTGCGACGTGCAACTTGCAGTTTTGATGTCACGTCAAATTCTCCCGGCCTAATAGAAAATTCAGTGACAACACATGTCAACTCTAAACTGCTATTTGGTGCTTTTATACACAGGGTGTTTACTTATAGCAAACAAAATCACAAAGTAAAGTGATAAAAGGAGTAGCATTTATATGATGATTGAAATATAGGAGGGAGTAGAATGAGTGGTCCATAGGCCGCCTGATATACAAGATGGTTGGAATATAGGGTGGAGTGGACGTTTGGTGGTATAAAAATGTTGGAAAAAATGAGGAATTATAATTATATATAGGGTGATTAAATAACTGTTATATGATGTGAACGTAAACCAATCATATAAAGGATGGTTGAAATATATGCTGGAGTTGAATTATATTTATAATTGATATAGTGTGGTTAAAAATTATATATTTTATAGCCCATAAGAATTTGCATAAAGTGTGGAGAGGAATTAATGTTACACAGGACGATAATATAAAAATGTTAAAAATAAAATATATTATGGGGTAACCCACAAGAAGTTATATACGATGGTTGAAATATAGGACGGATTTTTCTCCGTAAATATGGGATGGATTCTACTCCGTCCTATATTTTACAGAAGGTAGCTAACAAATTTATGCTTGTCAGTGGGCAGTCGTATGTACAGAATGGTTGGTACATAGGGTGGAGTGGAATTATCTATAGTTATATAGGGTTGTCAAAAAAAGTTGAAAAAAGCTTACATGGCGTGAACCATAAGGCATAAATATATTTTTGGCTTATTATCAACGCGTACTAGTACATTTTGTTCCTAAACAGTTACCTGTCAATTTAAATGAAAATGTATCATTGTGTAATGTTGGGGCTTTCAATGTTACCTGGTCCTGCCTATTAAGGTTATACATACAAAATAAAAAATAAAGGATGAAAATTACCTGAGTTCAAAAAAACTAAAATGTTGAGAATAAAACATTAAAAACATATAACCAACTTCCACCTATAACTAAAAAGCTGAAAATAATTATAACAAAATACAACTCTAGCAACTAAATAACACATACAACGTTGTTAGGTACCTACCCAGAAGGTCAAAAACTGTAAACATTAAAAGGTGCTCATTCTGTACAAATTAATTACCTACCAATCTAGTATATTTTTGAAGTCGGTGCCAAGCAACAACTAAGTTTGTTGAACTACTAATAAGTACATAATGCAGGATTTTAGATTTGCTTGGCACCGAGAAAAATATAGTAGATTGGTAAGTAATTAATTTGTACAGAATGAGCACCTTTTAGTGTTTACATTTTTTACTTTCTGGGTAGGTACCTAACAACATTGAATGTGCTATTTATTTTATGTCAACTTAATTGTCATAAATCAAACTTTCAATTTGCAATTTACATTTTCATTACATATTTTAGCGCCATTGACAATGAAGTCAGAATCGACTTTAAAACGTCTGGTATTTTCTTTCAATATACAGCTTTTTTAATTCAATTATAGTGTTATTCCCAAGAAAACTTAAAAATAATCAAGAACATGCCACAAATAACATTTAGAAGACAATACAGTAGTATTTTGTTATAATTATTTTCAGCTTTTTAGTTATAGGTGGAAATCGGTTATATTTTTTATTATCAACTAAGCTTATGGAATTTTAACAAATTATAATATCCTTCTTTTATTATTGTTCTCTCTCTCTCTCTCTCTCTCTCTCTTCTTTTGGTATTCTTTGGAAGTTTGTATACATTTTTTATGTATTTAAATATATATGTATTAATTATTTTTTTTTATATTTCTTTTCTCTATAATTCGGTGTACTTACTGTTGAGAATAAGGTGTAGTATAAAGTGTATTACTAATATTATTGCAGTAAGTAATATTTCAAGTAATATTTTGAAATAATTCAATCAAGCATGCATTTTCCCATGCTGTGTGGATTCTGACACCCAACTACATATAATTAGGGGTTGAAAGTAAAAACGACATAATGTTATATTTTTTATTCATGGCTGAAGTTCTGTATCACTCATATTGTTTACAATATAAAATTAAACAGTACAAAGAGACAGAACTTCTGACAGCATTTACATATGAGTGAATATCATTATAAGGCATCTCATTTTCATACACAATTGGCAAATTTAAGAGCGAGACATTCCTTACAGTCTGGCAAAACGACTGTATAAATACGAATAATCAACAAAATAATGTTCAACGTTCGATATAACAAACAGCAACTTTTCACAAAACAATATATTATGTACAATTAATTTATTACCCAGTAATGTCTAGACAAATTTAGAACGAACACTGCTTCTAAATTATTAACATAAAATCGTTAATAAGATAATTATTTTTACTTAAGTACTATTGAGTATTTTTTCATTAAAAAAAATTAATTTTCTTATCATATAATTTGGTCCAAGTATGACCCCCACATAAGGTTCTGCGTGGTTGAAGTGGTTGAACTTTTTTTCAGAAATATGAATTCAACTAACCATCCTAGATTTGATAAATAAGTGAGGGTTGATTGGTATTAAAACAGTTAGTCGCGTTAACAATCGACTGATGTCAAATGATGATCAAATACGAAAAATTCATTCAATAATCCCCATTAATTCATTCGTGTTGATTTAGATATCAAAAATGTGTGTCTGGCAGATGACAAAGTTCCAAGAGCTAAATTAAATTTGCAAATGGCGAAGATAATAATGTAGCACAATAAACGTTGCGTGTCGTAATTTAAAAATTTAAAAAAATTAATAGTAGTCAGTAAGAGGAATCTAGATTGTATGGCCGTGCGTTTGAATTCGAATGGCATTCTGCATAATTTTAAATTTAATTAATTATGTTAACAAAAATATATTTTTTAATCAATGATTATTATTATTATTCTGGAGAAATGTAATCATTTTATGTATTATTAATGATATAAAAAGCATGTTTTCCTCTGGATCTCAATTATCTGAAGTACATTAAGCAAAACTCCAATGTTTTGTTGGTATTATGGTTATTTCAAAATTCTTTTTGATTGTTTAATAATATAATAATGAATATTATCCAATTTTAAAAAGTGTATGTCATTAAAAGAATGTATTTCTCAATTCATTAAAATAACTTAGTGTCCAATATTGTAAGAAAATGTTAAATAGTAACAATGTAGTGCAGAAACATTTCTGTAAACTTTACACATTCTATGAAGGTGAAAAATTAAAGAAAATATTTTATTATTATATTTAAATCATATTAAAATGAATAAATAATTGAATAAAATATATATTTCATTATATATTTAAAGAAAATAACAAAATAAATAAAAAATTTACCCTGCTTGGGACTTGAACTAATGACAACATTCTGAAAGGTATGGTAGGTCTTTTTAAGATATGTATAATAATACCATTTATTTATTACAGGACTACTAAAACCCAAACCAACTTTTTGATTTGGTATTGAACTGACTGGGTATTGACTGAATTTTAAATAACTGTTCAAAATGGTTTATTAAAATTATGAAAAAAAAAATTAAATTTTGGTTAGATTTTTTAATCTAGCATAGGGTGGGCGAACGCCCCCACCGAGAGCCTCAAAGTTAGTAAATTTAATATTAAAACGAGGTAATGTTAACTCCAACAACCTAGAAGAAGATCGCTTCTATGGGTTTAAACCACATAACGATTATTTTTAATGTGATAGTCCAAGAAATATGGGTTTAAAATTAAATTTTGGTAAATTTAGTACAGGATTGCCACCCTCCTCTCCGCCGAAGCACGTGCCTGAATCCGCCCCTGTCTATTAGACCTTTCTTCCCAAATTTAAACAAGAAATCTTAGTCCCGAATATGCACCTACATGCATTAGAATTTTAAAAAGACGAAAATGATCAACTAATAAAGATTTTTGAGTGGTGGCTCCAGTCCAACTAGGTCACAGTATATATTATGAATATATTATTCTCACAAGTCTTTTCAGTTTAGTTGTAATGAAGAACAATTATATTTGAAAGTTTATTTTTGAATGCACGTCGTGGGACTTTTGAATTTCACGGCCGAAAGGATTTTAATATTTTCACTAGAAACGACTTTTCCTAGAAATATGATTATTTGGCTTGAATTTGAAATGATTTCTCAAACACATCTAAAATAATTACAATTTAAAAAAATTGTGCTAACACGGGTAAATAATCGACATTTGAAAAGAAAAAGAACAAAAATGTTTCATATAAGACCATTACATAATAATAGCATATTGTTTATTTATACACTTGTTTAAGCTAATGTCATCTTATGATGTGAAATACAATGGTAATGTGTCAGATGTTCATTTATACCTAAAAATTATGCTAACCACGTTGAATAGACTAAGTAATGTACTATAAACAGGCTTTATATTTGGGTAGTTTCATTTTTTTGCCATACAATTGTGGTGTTTATATAATTAAATACAGGATCGGCGTCATTTTAATGCCTAGTAATGAACTTAATTTGCTTTATGCAAAGGCACAAAATTTCGATTAAACTTTAATTCATCTACACCTGATTTGAGGTTATAAAAACTGCCAAATTTCTATTCGAATCTATTAACAATGTTTTAGTATAAACTTTAAAGTTGAGCAATATATTTTTATCAAAACAGTTTTTTTGTTTCGTGGATGATTGTGCAAAACGTTAAAAGCATATTAAACCAAATAGTAACATGTGAAACGTTGCCTATAATGCTCCATAAATTGCTCAAATAAATGAATTCCTTTGGTCGTGCCTACACTGACAGTATTGTGTGACCAGTAGTTAGCTAATCCTAAACTTTCTCCTTTGATCTGGAAAAAATAAAACCGAGAAGAATAAGGGAAACTTAAAAGAATTATTTTAACCAGAAGAAAGATAATAATAGTACAGATAGTTTAGTTGCTATAGCAATAGCATTAGCCCCTAGTTTAAAAGGCTGCTTTTATTTTTTAATATTATTTATAATGATATAATTTTCATTAATGTATAATAAACATTTTTTTTAATTCTGAAAAATTTTTTGTAGTTGAGATCAAACTTTATAAAAGTTATTATTTTTCATAAGGTTATAAAGATCAATCCAATTTCTCCTAAAAAAATTTCACGGCTTTTTAAACAGTTAACATTTATTATGAAATTATTTATTTGGGTTCATGAACTGATACCAACAATTAAGTTATATTTTCCTTTTATAAAAATATCATCTAGCATTTAGGAGTAGATTTTGTTCAAGAAGTCTCCTTAAACTAGTCGCAAATAAGTTGTTAATTTTTGTAGCCTTCTACAAAAATACTCATATAAACGACGCGGCTGAATTTCAGGAATATAATTTTGTAATAATTAAAACGTGCCACATAATTTTCAATTCTATAAATATTGTTTAAACGCATTTTGACTTACTCAAGAATATTTCTATTATTTTCTGAGACTAAGATAATAAAATACCGACCCTGACCTCATTTGGGAATATGAATTATATAAATTGGGTTCACATATTATAACTGATACCAATCAACTCAGATTAATTTATTGGTGAAATCAACCACTCCCCCTAACAAACTTCTAATTCTGCCACAGGAAATTCAAAAATTGTGATTTAATTATTTTTGTACATTGTATAACATAATTATTCCTTTGGCCGTATGTAATCACATAAACTAAATACTAATACATCATTTTTAATTTCATAAGTTATTTTTATATTAATTTTCCAATTAACTTGGGTTTCAAATGACCACTGAATACCTTTTTATTCAATACATTAAAAAAATTCACTTGATTGATTACAAAAAATTATTAAAGCAGGAAGTCACACTAGAAAACACCTGAGAGCTGAATAAAGATTTTTTGATTGGTCATAATTTAATAAAAAAATTATTTGAAGAATTCCACAAAGGCCATGAATGATATAAAATAATTGTTAAAATAGTTAACAAAAAAATCGTTAATGGGGTCTTGCCTTGTGTTTTTTTTTAAATAAAGGTCCCAAAAGATAAAAAATATCCGTGTTGTATAATGAAATGCTCTTTTTACCATTTTCATAAATATAAAATGTTAATCTAGAAAATAAAAAAAAACTATACATATATAAACTAATGTATATGAAAATTTCACTTTAGAGTGTAAATATACCCAACAAAATTGGTGAGAAGTTAAAATATACATAATAAATAACAATAAATTAGTATGTGAATATGTAATGACTAGTTGTATCAAATAAGTATGCTGGACAGTGCTACTTGTTGGCAGGCACTATATTTACAAAGGTTGAGCAAATGATATCAAAGAATTCTAATAGATAGTGTTAATCGGCTATTTACTACAACTAGTAATTTTTGTACTAAACAAAAATAGCAAATTGCTTATACTAATATAAAATTGAGATTTTCCGAACATATGGTAGACTAAATTTATTAAGTTAATGGGTAAGAAAATATTTTACCTAGTCGTATAGTCTAATTTTTTAAAATTAGTTAAGAATCGTTTGTAATGTAATTTTTATTCATAATTACTTAAGAAAAGATGACTTAGTAAATTAAACCACTCTTTCAACCTTCTGCCGTTAAATGGTTTTCTAACCATGGGTCATCAGTTTTAGTTTTTTGAGCTTTACAATTGTTTAAGAATTAATGATATACATTTTTAAATATATCTATAGCATTTTTATACGACAAAGACGCCACTGTCATTATCAAGACTCGGTATCACGAATTTTATCACAAAAATGTTGTTAAAATTTAATAAAATTAGCAAAACATTTTGTAGATAAATAAACTATTTTCAAAAATGTTAATATAAATATCAAACTTCAATGATAAGATCGTGAAAATCAAATAGAAATTTCCACTGAAAAAATAAAAAACTCACAAATCATAATCCATTAAAATGAATGAAATTTAAAAAATAAGACAGAGGCATTATCTAGTAAACTAAGATTACATTACTCGAAGTTACAATGCCTACAACTTCAGTAAAAAATCAATATTACAGGTTTATATGAAATAAATTCCTTGCATCTTGCGTCTAGCACTCAACTAAAAAATATTAAATAACAAAACTAGCACCCTACATCCTCCTCATGATGTAATAGAAACTAAATCTTTATGGTGGCTCTTGTGAAAATAGTCTCATAACTCTACGTAAGACTTTCGGCATATAATTAAAAAGTGCCAATGTCTTAAGAACTCTGGAAAATTCAGAAAATGTCAAATGTCAAATATTATCCGATATTTCGGACTTTTTGAAGCCTTAACTCTGAATAACTAAAAATATTGTGCAGATTATGAATTTTTAAGAGTTTGATAGAAAAATATATCTCAAGCGGGGCGCTAAAAAATGTATTTGCAAAAAAGCTATAATAGACTACTTCAGAAATGACAGTGTGAACTTATTCTTTCTTTATTTTAACAGTTTAGCTACTAGATCTGGAAAGCTGTGAATGATTTCAAAGGGAAAAGAAATATGTGAATTTCACTTGAAAATTTTGAATTATCTTAATTGATATTAGACGTGTTACATGTAATGACTTGAGGAAACTTTCAGTTATTAATCAGTCTAGAGAAGAATCGCTATATTATTAACTTTCTTCAGATAACTACAAGAATTAGCTCCTTTTCAAAAAAAAATAAAGACTGCTCAAAGTTGCTGTTTTGTTATTTGTAAATAATAAATGTAAAGATTACAAAATTAAGTGAACAATAAAGTCAAATTCATCATGGAGAAATCTTTAGACATCTCTGTGAGGATGATATAGGACAAATACTTGTGGTATACCACAATATGAAAACAATTGATTCTTAACACAAGGATGCTGTCTACTGTTGTAAAAGAATGTTACATATTTTAATTCAACAAATTAGTAATCTTTTGGACTAAATTGTCCGAAAGAATTGAAAGCAAAACCTGAACAATAACCATTATAAATTGTTAGTTATGTCTTTGTAAAACTTTCAATTTCATTATAATTTTAACCACAATGACGTCAGATGCAAACCTTGAAAAGTTTGAGCTTTTTCCAACTGCGATGTTATTTACTTAAAAAAACATAAACATAGAGATTCTATATTTTCTAGCCCCAACTGAAACAAGAAATTCATTTCATAAATTAAACGATGTTTTAGAAAATGTATTGGTGATACATATTTTATAAATGATAATTATATTTGGTCTAAATATTGTTTTGAACCTATGGGGTCTGTAATATGTGGTGTCAGAAGTGGGATTAACTTTAAAATCACTTTTTTTACGGCAACAACTTTTTGATTAAATTGTCTTGAGAAAACGTCAGGTTAAGATACAATTAGACACATTTGTGAGCTAAAGTCAGTAGCAGAATAAAAAATACTTTACAATGGATCTAGATCTTGATAAACTTTCAAATTTATAAATAACTGTGTAATATGTGTACTTGAAACTCAAAACTCAAACAGTAATATTGAAAGAGCAGTCAATTTATGAACTAAAACCATTTCAAAAGTTATGAACCAAATAATTTGTTTTTATTTACTTACTACTTTACATTAATATTTAAATCCATTACTGTTACACCTGTACAACTCATACAAATAGGTAAGAACGACTGTTTATCTATTGTTATATCTCAACCTTTCTAATTTGAAAATTCAAATCGAATTTTTTAATAAATTAAAATAAAATTTGCTAATTAGTTACGATTTCCTACTAATCAGCATGATTTCCCAAAAACACCAGTCTTAAAACTCGCCTCGGTATTTCGTGGTCAATTTCTTGAGGTCCGCGATAAACTTCGAGGTTACTAACTACAGTCCAATCAATCTGTCAAGGCCCCTATGTTAAATGGTCACAAATTATTATTAGCAAACAAAATAATATGAATAATACGAACCAATAATTCGCTTTTTCATTTCCATGGAGAAAAACAACAAAAAAATCACAAAATAAAAATTAGATCTACAATCGGAAAAAAATTAAACGAAAAAGTTGTAGATTTTAAAAATATCTATCAAATAGGCTTGGATGACTTAAATCGTTTAAATGAAAATCGAAAAAAAAAAAAACAGATAAAATCTAGTCTTCTGTTTTTTGCTGTCTAAATTCTAAGTTAAGCGTATTAATGCTTGAAATAGAAAATATAGCCCCCAAAAACACATAATACGCTTTTTCCGAGTTATGGGTATTTTTTGAAAAAAGACTTTGTAGAAGATCCGCTCCTCTTGCTGGTAAGATCATCCTGGTCCTAGAGGCTCCATGAAGAGTTCGTTTTGTTCTTCAAGCGTTCTATTACAACTCTACTTTAATATAGACTTTTACTACTGAAAAATGACAATATTGTGTGGCGCTTTGTCACTCAACTTAACTTCTTATTTACAAGATTCGTCACAGACCAAATCACTTTCCTGAATGCATTTTTCAATGACCAAAATACACAAAATCAATTTTATTTTCAAAATATAATTGAAGTACATCTCTTAATGAACAATAAATTTTTGGTGGCTTCCCTAGAACCGCAATACGTAAAAATTTAATTTTAACGTCATTTGCTGTGTTTATCAAGAATTTTTAAGCAAATTTTGAATTTGGTTAGAAAAAAAATTAACCAAAAAAACAACCACCGATTTGAAAATAACTAACAAGCGAGAAATATTTTTTGCAACAATAAAACACTTATTTTGAAGTTGATGCAACATAAAAATTTTATGAAGTAGTGAAAACAAATTTATTTCATGATATTTATTTATGTTTTTTTTTAATGTATCTGTTTTGCAATTTTTTAGAGAATTAATAGCAAAATTGAATAAATTCTTTAATTCTACTCAACTGTTTCACAACAATTCTCAATATTTTATAAGTAAAATGTATGCGATGATTTCATTTTAGTTTTCAGATCATACTAACATTTTGACGATAAATTTGTTCTTATTATTATCAATAAAAATGTTCTTTATATGATTCCAGCTCAAGGAGATACACTGTATATGCAGACAAGATTAATTAAGATAATTTCATTAAAATATATCCTGAAATTCGAACAAGGATAATCATTATTATTACATTAATATAATATTTTCTTCTATCCCAAATTCGCAACAGATTTTTTTTTGAAAAAAAAATGGGACCCATGGGTTAAAAACACGACTTTTAACTGTTCTTCCAATTATTGTCGAAAGCAATTAAAGATTTTAATCACCCAGAATTTATTTGATAGATATTGTAAAGTTACAACTTTCTCATTTAACTTTTTTTGGAAGTGCAGTTTTCTTAATAGCTAAGTACCGATTTATATAAGTCATATAATTTGGTGGTTAGGTTCGAAGTTGAAAATTTCCTATACAACCATATTTTTTGTTTACTGATAAGAATTTGTGATTGAAAATTTCCCTATCGATTGGACTACCATGGCCATTCTAAATTTGTCTAGAACAACACGCGAAACGAATTATTAGAACCTAAGCAATTATCTACAACTAAAACATAATTAATATATACAATAATTATGCTGATGTGTTCCTTGGTTGACGGAGCCGGCCTGGTCCCGCGCCGTTCGGCGATATCAGCGGCCGTTTCTGTGGAATGTCTATAAAACTGTTAACCAAGTGGAATTTCACATCATTGGAATAAGCAGTGCCAAGATTTCACAAAAACTCGAAAACTACGCGGCATAATCGATTTTATCCCAGGATAGAGTTAGATCGCCGGGAGAACGAAACTCTTCTAAGTTAAAAGGATCGAAGGGATCCTGAACGATACCTAAGAGAGGATCGTAACCGATAAAATCCGATTCTTGGTTGGTTAAAGGCGCACTATTGTCTTTGTTGCCATTACAAGCATTCTCGTTTGGCAAAAGCGAATCTAACCAATCGTCCGTATCCATATCCGTGCTACCCTGGCTAATCATGTCGGTTTGCATGTTGTTGTTTTCGGAATTATTTTGACAACTTCCAAGTTCCATCACCAACTGAGAAAAGTCCATATTATCTAAATTATCTAACGTTTCCAGCAAATCGTTTGGATCAATTCCTAAAGCTGTTTCTGGACTGTTAGGATCATTAGATTCAACCATTACATTAGAAGTTTGTTGATTGTCAATTAAGAGATTTTGTTGAGGTTGGGGATAAATGGGCTCCTGAGCTTTAGTACCGGCAGAACCAGGAGTTGAAGGATCATTCGCAGCGCTCGGAGGCAACTCTCCATTTTTAATTAAAATTTCTAAAACATCGTCTACTATCTGACTCTTGTGATTCTTCTTATTCATTTGTTTGGTGGCTTCTTCGTACAAAGGTGGCGGTTGTTTTGGTTGGTCATTGATCTCTATTTTAACTTCCTGAAGTGTCGGTTTGGCATCCTCGATAATTCAGTTTTTATTTCAGACGCTGCAATAATGGGTGTAATCAGCGTATTCAAGAAATTCGGTAAGGAATTCGACCTAGCATGTCCGTTAAGATTTTGCTTTTCCTTGCATGATTTGCTGAACAACGAATGCAGCATCTGTACCGTTCAATATTAAACCGTTCATATTTTCTGTTTGGAAGTAATATGCTGTTGCTGCTGCAATCTTTGCTGTTCTTCATTTGCTTGAGATTGTTGTGTTTTGCAGAGCCTGTAATTGTGTTTATGTGAAGTAGTATATTTTGCTGTGGCTGATTTGTTGCTGCTTTGCGATTGGTTTTTGCAAGATGCTGTGCTGCTTGGTTGTTGCCTGCTTCTGCTGTTGTTGTTTGTTGCTGATGCGCTGTTGTTTGCCTCGCTTGAAGATGCTTTGTTAAAGCAATCATTTGAGCTTTGGTTCCAACCATCGTGCTGCTTGCAATCCATTGAGAACCGTCAAATCGCAGCTTGAAGTTTTCAAAGTCTCTGTTGCCTACCTTACATTTTCTTCACTAGACCTTTGTTCTGCTTTGACAGACTGAAAAGGTTCTTGCATCGGTTCAGGACGGGGACTTGTCGGATCCAATTCCATATGTTCCACCTGATCGTCTTGCATGGATTCTGGTGGAGAGTGTATGTCTTGGTATGGAGAGTTGTTTGATTGATCCATGCTCATATTACTATGTACAGAAGCAGATGAATCAATGGAACTTGGGTTCTGGTTACAATCTACATTGTGAATGGTTTCAACCTCTCTATCAATTGCGGTTTAGAACCAGATACTGGCAACTTCGACGTTTTAGCTCAGCTTTCAAATCACTAACTTTCATGTCTTCAAGTCTTCCAGCTATCCGTGCTGGCACTGACGATTCGGAAGACGTTGAAGGAGAAGGTGAAGGTTGAGGAGTATTGAAATTATTATTGCTTGTTTCAGTTGTGTTTGATTTTTGCAAGGCCGGTAATATGATTTGTGGATATTTATGTTGCAGTTGTAATTGACATTGTAACAGCAGCGTTTGTTGTTTTAACAACAAGTCATACGAACTTTCTGATGAGTTTGGATTAGAAACGCTATTCTTCTGGGCACTTGGAGGGCCTTTATATTCATGGAATTTGATTGTCCGAGCTTTTGGTACAGATTTGGATTTGGATTTTTTCCTGTTTTTATCTTTACCAGGTGCATCCGTTTTATTACTTGGAGAAGGTATGGCACGAGTTATTAAAGATATTGGAGGAAGTGGAGGTGGAGCGGGAGTTGCAGGTGATACTAAGGAAGGTACTGGACTCGCTACCGAGGAAAGAGGACTTAGTGTTGACGTAGAAGAAATCAGCGATGCGGGACTGGAAGCGGATGTATGTGACAGCAGTGGGGCTCCTACAGACCGACACAAGTCCGCGAAAACGATTTCATTATTGTCTTTGTTTAAAACAGGTGTTGCCGTTGTAACTACCATGGTACTTTCAGTTGGTTGAATGAGAGAAACTACAATTCCCGCAGATTTAGCAGCCGTTTCGATAACGTCACTGGGTCCGGGACTTACTATATTGTCACCTTCAGAACTTTGAGAATCCTCTTCTGGGTTTATATAATTCGATGGTAATTGGGGTCTTTTGAGTTGTCCCTCACTTGTTGCTTTGTAAGGAATGCGGCCAGTTTTCACAGCCTGTTCAATTGGTTCTTCTGTGTGAAGAATATTCTTTTGAATCAGTTCCAATGGTCCGGGTCTATGTGATAATTGGTCATTTAACTGATCAGCTAGTTTGGCTTTCTTCAACATCCGCTGTCGTTCTGCTAAACTTGGATCAACATGATTTGGATCTTCTTCTAATATATGTCTCCGTTCGAGTTCATGACGTGGAGGACGCTGCTGGATTTTCGCTTTCAACATATCGCCTGTTTTCGCCCTTTCCAACTGTCGCCTCTGCCCATGGTATGCTCCTGGAGTTTTGTGAGCTGAAGAAAACAAAACGTCATGTAATTAACATTTCCAAATAGTTATTATATACATTTAGACTAAGTAAACATATATTATTTTTTAAGGATAGCGACTTTAACTTGAAACCTGGCTATTTTTTCTCACCGAAACCAACAAATGCCTATCAATGGACGGATAACTAAACAGTGAAACAGTTGTGGAAGAATTGAAAAGGTCCTTTCCTGAAGTTGATAACGCTGAAGGCTGGATTCAAAACTCATTTATGGCCCGAAAGTATGAATGCTCATTTGAGTATTAAGAATTGTTAGAAATGACTGCAGATCAAATTGTTCAAGTTGATTCTCAATTAAGTTTTTTGGGTAGGCAAAACCGAGAGTATCCCCAACCTTTTGTGAAAAGTGATACATTTGCTTTTGTCCTTATTGACAACTCATTTATGTGAAAGTGTATTTTTTTATGATAAAACACAAATTATTTCTTTCTATACTTCTATAGATGGATCCTTTTAAAGGGTTAGCCTTCGTTAAAGAAATTTGACAAGGGTACGTGAAACTATAAATTTTCGTAACCCTGGATTTAAAGCATGAGAGGCATACCTATAAATTAGTACGTGGTATTATAAGTAAGCAGATGAAAGTAATTTAGACTAGCAAACAAATTAGCAAAAATAAATTAGGAGGACATAAATAAACGGCAGCATTACAAGAAAGTTACCAAAGAAAAAGTATGATTTTTATGTCAAGAATAAGAAAAAATGACAAATTCAAATGTTTTCAAACAGTCAGAATTTAAAATTTTTAGTAATGTTAAGATTACAATTTTTATCATAAACTTTAGTAACAAATTTGGCATATAAAGCTTTTATCGTTATCAACAGTACCACGAACGACTGACATTCCTCAAGAACAAAATGAAATACTCGTATATTCATTAAGTTTATAATAGCGAATAAAAAAACTTAAATAATTATTACTGATTAAATTATAAATAAAGAAAAGAATGACAAATTTAGATATTGTTATAATTATCATCTTGATGATGATATATTAAAATATGTTTTTTGTTGGCAAATGGTATAAATAAATTATCAAAATAAGTTAATACTTACATGGCATTATTCATGGTCGACCAACTGATCAAA